>VZZY01005249.1:86920-208748 GCA_013400335.1 Eurystomus gularis | reverse complement strand
GGGGATAAATCACACCGGGCTACCCCCCCCCTCCCACCTCGCCTCTCTTCTGGAGAGCAGAAATTTTGGAGGCCGGGAGGGGTTTTTCCCGCAGTCCCCTGGCAGGCGAGGTGGGAAGCAGGGGGGGTTGGGTGCTGCCTGTCGCAGCCTGGGAGGCAGGTGACCCCCCCAGCCCCAAGGGGCAGGCGGCGGGGACAGCCCAGCCGGGTGTCCCCCCGACTGCCGTCCTCGGCGGGCGCTGCTGTGAGGACACAGTGCCACCTCCCGGCCACGCCGCGCTCCGCGGGACAGGGGACGGCGATCCTCTGGGTACGGGATGAGGGGCAGCCAACAAGCATCCAGCGGCGGGCTGCGGAGGGGCTCGGGGTGCCTGTCTCTGCGCGGGGCGGGGAATGTGGCTGAGCGGTTTTACAACCACGATGTAGAGCGGGGTGTGAGGAAATGCAGCCTGGCTCACACGTAAAGAGGAGCTGCAGCGCCTGGAGACCTCAGGTAAACGCATATACACAGTATTGATAAGGGGGGACTCTCCCCACCGTACACACACACACCACCCCCCTGAGATACTCACTGAATCCTCATTTGGGGATTTTTCAGGAGCTTTTGGTTTTACTAGGAAATTCCCCCTCCATTGCTCACGGCTCCCTCAAATCGACTGGGACATCCTGAAGCAGCAGGGCAGGCAGGGTGCTGCTGGCCAAGGATGGTCCCAGTGCCCGTGCACAGGAAGGGACATCCCTGCCCAAATCAGAAAACACACAGCTCCGGGGAAGCCGCTGCTCTGCAAATACTGGCTAAAGGCAGTGGCGGGAAAGAGCAGTCTGAAAAGCAGCCAAAGTCCATGGCCCTTTGAACTTGCATCATGCCGGCCAGGGGAACCTGCCAACTTTCAGTGCAAAAGAGCCCTCTTAGTTGTGGCTGAGCTGCACAGCCAGGAACGGATGCGTGTGGTGTGTGTGTGTGTGTGCGCGCGCCTCAAGAAAGTGTGTGTTTCCAAGAGTGAAAATGTGTTTTTAGATGGGTACAATGTGGGACATTAGTGCCTATCTGAATATGGTTGAAAGGAGTGGGGTTGCACCGTACTGCAGCAAGAACCCAGAGAAGGACAAATAGATGCATAGCTCAGGTGCTCATCCAGGGACCAGGGAACCAGACACTTGGAACCCAAGTGGGAAATCAAAGTTAGCAATGTCGCTGCAGGAGGATGAACCCATGCTTGGTATGCTGAACTAGTACTTCAAAGAGGACAGGGACGCCCAGTCAATTTGAACTCTGAAATGGTCCAAGGTAACCAGTACTGATGCAATTCTGTGTTCATACTGTAATGGCACTGGACACACACACACAGCTTTTCTCCAGAACAAGAGAATTTGGGAATTCCTCCTGGCAGGAAGGAGCTTTGCTTTCCCCAGCCGGTGGCTTTTACTACCAGGCAACCTCCGACAGTCCAGGCTGATGATTAAAGAGTGAACTGGTGGAAATACACTGGTGATATTATTATGATTATATAGCAATAAGAGATAAGCTTGCAGCATAAATAGAAAAAGCTGGGAGTATGAAGTGCTGGGGCCTGAGGCATAGGCCCTAAATTAAAGTTGACCTATGGATAAATCACAGCCTAACAGTATGTTTTGTTTCCCCCACTGTATTCAGGTTCCAGAGACAGAACCTGGCCCAGCTGTGTCTTTGTGGCCCTGCCCTCTTCCAGGTGGTTGTGGTTGGGGTGGTGGGTGAGGCCAGGGCTATATCAGCCAGGAGCTGATTAGTTTGTGTGTGTTTTTTGTTGGGGCTGGTTGCATTTTTACTGAGTGTTCTTGCTGGTGTCCTTCCATGTGAGGGGCCACTGAGGGAGCTGTCTCTGTTTGTTGTGTCAAGCAGGAGATACTGGCACCACAGTGGGCAGTGGAGGAGCTGGGCCCACAGGAACCTATGGCAGGATTGTCTGAAAGAAGACTTTCGAGGGGATGTTGCTGCGTTCAGTGTTGGCCTGTGTGATCAGGCAATGGAGGGCAGCATAAAATGATGATGGCTCAACTGGCACAACAAAATTGGCATAGTTGGCGGAATGAAGAAGAGAATCAGCAGCACAAGGTAGGAGGAGACAACATGGAAATCAGAAGGATTTGGCATGAGCAGTATTTTTGCGTACCCAATATTTCACTTTGCCTTGCCGTTGCTGTCAGGGTAGAGTGAGCAGATGGATACGTAAGAAAGAGAATGGAAGAAAGGAAAAAAAGACTAAATGCATGTAAAAGAGAAAGAAAAAAGATTGATCAGACTAGTGAAATGAGGAGGAAAAATGACAAAAAATGGAAGGCACAAACAAAGACAGAAAAAAATAGTTTATGACTTTGGATGCCACAGTTATTTTGGACAGCCTTAGGACGTGCATTTAAGTTTTTTAAAATCTAGTTGGAAAATATACCAAGTAGCGGGGCATGGTGTGTGGGGAAAGTAAACAACACCAGTTTCTGGGGTATGTCCTGCCCTGCACAGGGACTACCATAATCAGTGTTGTCATCATCCTTATCTCACTTTTTTTTTTTTTTTTCAAACTGGCCTTCAATGTCCCTATCATGGATAGGACTATGCCAGTTGCTGCACAAACACAGGACACAAAATACTGCCTCTTGTAGTGAACTTACTGGCTGAGCAGTTAAAACATAGTAGTTGTTATACTGCTGGCAATTACTAAGGTTAACCTCAGTTTCTCCTACTGCCTCATCCTTCCTTGCCCTGACCTGCTGCCACAGTGTCAGCAGGACCCAGTGTGTTATGGGTACATCTCACCTGTCTGCCTACCTTGACGTGCCACCCATACCACAGGCATGCTGGCCACTTCAGAAAGTAATTTTCTACCCCTGCATGCAGCTGCAGGGTACACAAACAAGCAGGTCTTCTGAAAAAGGTTATGTATTCAGGCCTAGAGCACAGTTACTTCAGATGCACGTTTATACAGTTGATAATTTCAGTCGGCTGGATTCTGACTCCACAGTCATGAGGTTCAACATGGGTTTAGACTGAGATCCCTGAAAGTGGCTCCACTCAGTTTCCCTACTGTAAGGCCAATCAGATTTAGCAGCTATTGGATTTTGTAAATACTGATAATTTAAGGTAAGTCTTCTTTGGTGTTCACCAATCTAAGTTTTCACTACCGCATGCAGTAGAACTTCCTTCCAGGCTAAAATAACTGAATAACTGTAAAGATGTGACTTATCTGATCCACACAATTTATCTTCATACTATTCAAACTATAGCAAGATTACCTGCCTTGATATGGTTTGCCTCTGTACAGACTGCATCTTTGCAAATAGCAAGATAGATACTTGACCGGTCGGGTTTTTTTTTTTCTCCTGCCCTCCAGTATTGGGCTACAGCTTTCCATAATTCCCTCAACCCCTTTGGTGACTCTTTCTAAGGATTGGCTCTTTTACACCAATCCTTTACCAAATTTTTCTGAAATAATGTATGGTCCCCACCCTGTTCCTCTTCTAGCTCTCCACAGCTGACACTATATACAAGCACGCATCTGCAGTTCTTCTGCATCCTCCTGCCCTCTAGCTCTGGCCTACTCTTCCCTGCTCCTTTTCTTCCTTTACCTTCTTCCTTTTCTCCGTGTCTGGACTTATATCACAGTGTGAGGCTTATGCAGATAACTCCTGTCTTATGCTTCTTTTACACCATGTCTCTCTCTCTCTCCAATGTCTGATGTGTGGAGCAATGTCTCTTGCTCTCTGACCTCTTGGATGCAGCCCAAAAGACCCTACTAAAGGACAAATCCCTCAGCTGGTGCACTGTGCCACAGCCCTCCCTGGCCTCATGACTGGCATCCAAAGAGCAGATCCTGGAGAACATCTGATCTCTGGTCACGTGGAACAAGCCCCGACAGGAAACCCACCTGAGGCTGAACACACACGCAGTGGTGGGAATGAACAGGGAGGAGGGTGAACTGAAGACGTGTTGATGTGCAAAAATGAAAACAGCAGCTGATGTTGATCAGGAGGAGGAAGGCTGTTAATTCAAAGCATGCCGCTTGTCCACGTTGGGCACAGATATAAACAATATGCTGGAGAGCTGCTATGCATTGGGGTGGAACTCCCAGGGGCTGGCCAGCATGGAGCGGGTTGTCCATGTGCCAGGGGTGGGTGGGGGGGGGGGGGGGGGGGGGGGGGAAGTANGGGGGGCGTGTAGAGAGAACGCCCCCTTGGCACGGTTTCGAGGGGAGGGAGCTGGGGAAGAGGATGGCTTTGCCTGCTTGCTCCACTTTAAATACCTTTGCACGGAGCTCTGGCCACTGTAGTAAGGTCAGAAGGCTTCACTAGCAGCACCAAAGGGGCCTCCCTGCGTGGGCATCGCAACCACTGCAACATGGATGCACAGCACTGCAAAATGAACGGCGACCCTTTCCAGGTAAGTGATGAGGTCTCTGTGCCTGCTTTTTGCAGGGGGACTATGATTGTGTCCCTCCTGCCCCTCATGCTGGCAAATCTTGTCCCCCACTCTCTGAGAGGCAGCGTGACCCAAGATGGGAGGAAACAATGCACTCATCTTGATGCTTTGTGGTGCCTGGTTGCCACCGTTCCCCCTTTCAGCAGCTGGCATACTTCTCTGTTGTTAATTGTGCTTGCAAAAGTGCAGTGAGAACAAAAATGAACATTGCAAAAGTGTCCTTGCATGTATGGCAAGGAGAAGAAGAAACAGAAAAGACCAGCAGCTAATTAGAGGTCTTAAAACTGTCTTCAAGCTGTCATGTTTTGTTAAATGAAAGCAGCTGAAGTTACACGTTCTTCTGGTGGAGCTATTTGTTACATTTTGAGACTCTGACGTCCCTTTTTTAATGTTTGCTAACTTACTGTGATCCATTTGCTTTGGGAAATACAGGAAAGTCCTGAAATGCATGCCTTTCAGTTGCAAGCACTACAGTTACTGCAGAGGTAAGTGACATAACCTGAGGCCAGCACAGTTAATTATTAGGACCAAATTCTGCATATATGGGTCCTATGCAATGCTGCAGAAGATGTGCAAGAAAAAGGCTTCACTTTCTACAAGCCTTTTTAAGAGAGGAGCACCCAAGGAAGCCTGGCTTCCTACTGCTTTGTGTGCTGAGGCTGAACTCCCACAACAAATCTCTAGGGTCTCACCTTGCTACTTTTCCAAGTTGTGTAATTGCTTGGTCCGAATGACATCTATGGGGGATAAGCATCTAGATGCCTTAAGAAATCTGACTTGGAAACTAGTTCCATTTTCAGAAGTAATTTAAGAATCTTATTTCCTTTGAAACATTTTTTCCCCTTTTTTCCGCTATTATTTTGTATATCTAGTAATTCTGGAATTTACAACACAGAGGTGAATTTTTTCCTGAAACTCACTGAAACTGCAAGCAAAACTTCCTCTGGCTTTAACAGTGTTAGAATTCACTCTGAAGGGCTTTATCTAATAAGTCTGTGTTGTTGTCTTCCAATACTCCCACTTGTCAGAAAGGTAACATCCATCTATGTGCAAACTGGTTAACTAAAAACACAGATTTGTATTGCACTCAGGTAAACTCATCCTTGCACCCACAGGTCACCTATCTTTGAGATTGTACTAGGTCTAGGAATGGACATACATGTTCACCAATAGGTTCGTATTTTACTTCCTGAAAAAAAAGAAGAAAGGAGCTGGAAGAAAACTGGAGGTTAATTTATTCCACAGTACATTTATAAATCACATCTTCATGTCATATAGGCAATATTTTAATGACAATGAAACAATTTGCTCAACTCTTAATCGTAATCACAGTAGTAACAGAACAGTATAACTACCCCAAAGTTCCAGTTCCTCTCTATATATCTTGAAAAACAAGAAATTAGAGTTAGAATTGGAATGGATAAACTGTGGTCAACAGTTAAAACTATGCACAGGTGCTATAAAAAGCTTGGCACTAAATGCGAGTGCTTTTGTGTATGTTTATGGATATTACTTCCAGTGTATATGTTGATGTATATTGCCTCCATATATATTGATAAGAACTGGGTACCAAGAAAACAAGACATTTACTCTTCTTTCCCCTTGTGATGAAAACTGTCATCTCCGCAGACACATTCAGGCACGAAATAACATTTGTACCAAGATGTTCCAGTGAACTGAGTGCATATGCAGATGTGCAAGAAGTTAAACAAGTTATCACTCTGTTTGCAGGATTAGTCCCTACTCCCTACTGCAGAGTGTCTTACTTTTAAGCACCAAGATATGTCAATTTACTAGAGTGGGAAAATGAGTGAGGACAGATTGAAAGTGGCTGATTTCAACACATCAAGGCTAGTGACCAGTAAGAATCTATCTAGGTTGGAATTAATGTTTTTAAGTCATTTTGGGGTAATCTCATGGTATAAAGAGATCAATTAACATCAAAATAATCTTGTTCCATCATGTCCCATGTAGGTGTCCAAATCACAAAGTTTTCCTTTGTCATGCAGATTCAAGTCAACCTGCTATAGAAGTTGGTCTTCAGGGCATGCCTTGGCAAGAGTATTTTAAATACACAACTGCATGTTTTTAAAAACAGTTCCAGTGTAGATTATGAAAGCCAAATTCTCTATCCCGCAGACAGACATAGCTGTAGCACAGTTCTGTCCTTAAGATCAGCTTTGGTTGTGGTAGGGGAAAATAGAAGGACAAAGCAATGTATGGACAGTATTTCAGATGACAGTTTTGGTTATACTATCACAAAATTCCTGGACTACTAACATTTGGTTTGCATTTTGACAAACTCTAGTCATCATTCTCTCTTGTGGTTGCTTGAGGTGTAAATGGGTTTCATTAGCCAGCTGCCACATCACTCCCGACTGCTTTTCCTCTTGGTCGCCACCATGTAAGAGCTGGGCTGGCTCCCTGGCTGGGTGAGGATCTAAGAGACACAGAGATGTGGAAAGTGTCACGGTTCAACAGGTGATAATCTTCCCTCTGTTGCATAAAACCAGTATTTCTACTACAGTTCCCATTACAGGTTGCCCCAAAAGGTGGAAAACGTTGGGATAACATTTGCAACCTCTATAAATAAAGCCTAATATAAAAATCTGTTGACTGTCTCTGGCAATGAGTTCTCAGATTAACAGCAGCCTCAGAGACAGCCTCAAGAATAAGCAATTATCTACTTCCTTATAACATTGCCTCAGAAAATGTAGTCCCACCAAGAACTTCATGGCTTCAGGGCAGCTGGATTTGATCATTAATTTGTCTGCTACAAAGACTGTTGTTTCTAAGGACAATATTTGGGAACTGAGACTCTTTATACTCTGATTTATATGCTAAATTAAGCAATGGCTATAATGAGGATAGGCTCTGACTGAAAATTGAGGTCTTCACACAGAAAAATTGAAGGGATACCTTTAGTCAAGCTTTGGCTTGGGACTTGTTACATCCGTACCCATCTGTGTTGCAGATGTCTGGTGTGATCTTTGAAATACCAACCAGGGGCAATTTGCCCAAGGCCAATAGATGTTTATTCCCCCCCCCACCCCCATAAATAAGGCATTCATGTGACTTCCAAAAGTTTGTAATGGTTGTGCATCAAATTCATTCTAACATCAGGAAAACTGAAGTGATTCTGGAAATCTCAGCGGGCACTTACCTGGTATGTCAGGTACCCAGATAATCTGGCCCCACTTCAGGATCCAGTTTCCTGTTTTTGAAGTGGTAAAATAGCTCTTCGGTACTTAACGGGGGTTTTATGAAAAGAAACACATGTACTGAAAGATACTAAGACATTCTGGTAATGAGAACCATGAAAATTATTAAAATAAACATTCTCTTTGCTTTGGAATACTGGAATTTGCATTTTGAAATTTGTAGAGCAGAAAGTCAGTCAGAGAAAGGGAACAAACATAAAAGAAAACACATCTTGCCCTAACTGAGTCTTCAGTCACTGTGGGATTTAGGAAAGATCTAAACGTTTGCTCCAACTTTTTTCCTTTTTTTCTAATTTTTATTTTATTTTGTTTTTAAACCACCTTCCATATCCCTCTTGTGAATACCACCTCACTTAGAGCTACATGAAAGGTACAAGCAGAACTGTCAGAAATTGTAGATTATGGCCTGCATCTCTGCACAGAGCTCATCTATGTTGCTCTCCTTAATCCTGAGAGTTAATGAAAAGAAAGTCTTAGGGAAAGTCTTTGCACTGTAGCTGAAACCAAGCTGCAGCAATATTTCCAGTCATCCCTGAGCTTGATACACCTGAGAGGTGAAGTAAGCCAGAGATGATATGAGACTATTTTCATGTCCTTTTTGACTGCCTCACTCCCATATGGACCCTAGTTTGAGAGAAGGGATTTGTGACTATAACAACATAAATCAGAACAGCCCTGGAGCTGTACTACTACTTCTGGCAGCAACGAGTTGCCTTGATTCGCACTTTAAGCAACTTTATACCCTCTTTCCATTGCCGATGCCATGCAAAAGGGAAATGGAGCAAAGCAAAGCTGATTCCCAGGATGAATGTAAATCTTGTTGTTTGTTTCCTTTTCTTTCAGGAATCTATGTACATTGAAGAGTCCTCAAATAAAAATGGTGTGATTTCTTTGATTTTCTCTCTGAAAGAAGAAGTTGGGGCATTGGCCAAAGTTCTGCGCACATTTGAGGTAAATATTTTCCTTCAGGAGACCAGGTCTTTACATTTTTGCATTGCAGCAACATTTGCTCAAGGTGCGATTCCATTTCATTGCTGTAATGGGAGAAAGCAGCATATATTCCTTTTCTGAGGCTAAAGTCCCTTAAAGTCTTGGAGTAGAAGTAGTCTTTTTAAGTTAAATTTGATTTCAAACTTTTAAATTAAAACCTTTACTTTTAACTGATATGAAGGTGGAAAAAATGCATTTTCTTCATCTAAGAAGGAAGTATTCCACTGTAACTGCTTGAATAAGAGGATGCATGACATCAGCATGCACATGTACATGTATGTGTATAGAAAGGTAATTATAACCCGCATGGGAGCTGTGTGACTTATAGTGCAGTTATTGCATGAAGTTTTTCTACTGGGGGCAGGTACTGTCCTCTTAGCCCTTGTCCACCTCAGTAAATCTGATATAAATAAGCCCATCATCTCCCACCAGTGGGACATCTACAGAGGGGGTAGAGGGTGTCTACAAAACAGCACCAAAATGAAAGCACTTTATTTACACCAAAGAGACTCAGCAATTTGTACTGACTGATTTGGAAAGCTTTTAGGGAAACAAGGAGCCATTTACCTTTCAGGACATTGTGTGCCTATTTATTCTTGGAGAAATATTTCCCAGATGTCATGGATGCTGTTTAGAAAGCACAAAATTCTTGCAATTTAGGATGATTGTGTTGCAACATGCAGCTGTGTACTTTGTGCTCCCAAGCAAATACAATGTTATATTGGTTTTGTGACTACTTCTTTTTTTCTTTTTTTTTTTTGTAGAACATTAGTTGTTCCTGAAAGCAGCTTTTTCTCTAGAACACTGTAAAAAGTTACGGCCTGCATACTTTCCATTTGTAAACTGAACTGATTAGGAAATGAAAGGTTTTTGTGGTATTAGTACAAAGGAAAAATAATTGTGAGTTACAGGACATACTTGATTCACTAAGGTGAAGGGAAATGAATAGCGATGTCAGGACAGCTAGTCTAAATCTGTGAACTGGCCACTGTAATACAGTGGCCCTGCAAAATGTCTGCATGTTGGTGGCATGCATGTCTGTAAGTGAATTAAGGAGCTTGTTGATATTCTTTGGTTAAATGCATTGCTGTCTTCTAATTAAATTGCTGTCAGCTCTAAAGGAAAATCTGCAGGGGAGCTAGTAGGGGAAACAGAGAAGCAGCCACTTCTTGGATGTGGCTCTTCTTGTTCCATAGCAGGTACTTAAGCTATACCAGCTGAATTATGATTTTCCCTGGCGACCTCGATGTAACTGAGAGGATAGGGCCCAGCTAAAGATGTCTGCACTGGTGGGTGGGCGGTTTCCCATCCCAATGAAGCCAATTCTTTCTGTGAAATCTTGCAGTCTCCCCCAGGACCAAGGCTTGACCAAAGACCTGGCATAGGTGCTCTTATATCTGTTTTGCAAGCTGTTGGCTATGTAGTACGGAAACAGATGGGTGGCTTGAAGAAAGAGATTGAATGGTACAAGCCTGGTCTGCAGCTTCAGCTCCTCAGGGCTGTCATTAGCGAATTCATGAGTGTTGGGGTGTGTAAATCAGAGTAGCCCCTTGGGTCATTCCAACTCAGTGCAAAGGACCTCACCCTGTGTACAGCGCTGTAAGACTCATGCACATGCATGGCTGAGATAACCTCATCCCTTTCTCACCTGGGCCAGGACCATGGTACCTCAGAGACACAGACTTTGTGCTCAGTGATATCTGCAGCAGAATTGGGGAAGGTGGTGATACGCAGGTGAGGGTGGGTACAAGCAGGCAGACCTTGAGAGGCTCTTGCATCCCTTCCCTGCTTAATAAAAATATAATAAACTCTGAGATGCTGGTTAGCTACAGGAACAAGTTCAGACTCTCTGTTGGTGGGCTCCTCTGAGCAGGAAGACCTCTTGCCTTGTCCCCGGGGTTTCTGTTGCTGGCTCGGTGCTGGACTGGGGAAATGTGGTGGGTTTGTCTCAGAGGAGCGGCACAGGGAGGAGATGTGGGGACAGCTGTTCTGGCTGTCATTATGCAACTGCATGAAGTAGAAAAAAGGGAAACACAAAAGCCACAAAATATGATCAGACTGTTCCCCAGCATGGATGCGCCACTGCAGCCATTGGCCCCCCCTCCATGGAGGGCCAGACCTTGGGCAGCTGCTAATCCTCATGGCCATGAGTGGCGTGTTTGAAGCCCTTCTGATCCTTGCTGAGGCTGAGAACTGCCCAGGCTACCGGGGTCTCTCTGGGCACTTCTGCGTGGGAATGCACAAGGAGAGCACAGCTCAACCCTCTCCTCCTCCCAGCTCATGCTTGGGAGTGATTAAGGGACAGTGCCTGCAGCACTGGCTTTGAGGATTTTGCCTCTTCTCTAGCCAATCTGTAAAACTACTCTGGGACAAAAAGAGGGGAGGAGGAGAGTTAAGTGAGCTGTAAATATGAAAGTCTTAAAAATAAATCCTCTCTCAAGACTAGGAAGAAAAACATGGAAGTGAGACCCAGGCTGAGACACAGGGAATTGAGGGGATACTTAAAGAAAGGAGAGCTCTCAGGGTACCATCAGCAGCCAGACTGCCTTTCTGTAATGGAGATGTCTGTGTGGACCTGGCAAGGTTCATCCTCTCCTTGGTTTAAGAGTTGGAGAATAAAAATTCTGTTACTCTGGGAGAGTTGTTCAGTCACTCATGTCCCTGCCTGAGCTGCAGGAGCAGCCCCTCACTCCCAGGTTCACATACTGCCCATACCTTGCTTCTGTGCTGGGGTGAAACTTGGCCAGGCATTAGCCCCCACCACAGCTTGATCTCCACGGGAAGCAAGAGCCCAAAGGGAGATGTGCTTCAGCCTGGACCTGCACTTGAATAACAGGAAGTCCAGGACTGCTAGCTCATCAAGCACCATGGCTGCTTCCCAGTCCAGATGTAATCTGTACTCACCCAGGAAGCAAACCTCCCAGGAAAGAAAGTAGTGTTAAAACACAGCCCAGATGAACTGAGTAAGTCCTCACCGTGGGACAGGATGGACTGAAGGTGAGGGAGCGTCATATCCAGGTAGGTGAAGGCACAAGGCCAGTGGCTTCAGACAGAGCACTCATGGCACAGAGTTGCATCCTGTAACTGAGACACCAAGTTTAAGAGAATTTCAGTGTGTTTTTCAGAGATATTAATACTTGTCTTACTCAGACATCCCTCTGGGTTACACATGCCGTTGACAGAGTGCTGCATGGTCTCATGTTTGGTTTTTTTGCTTAAAGACATTTACTCCTGATTTATATTTGATCTAATGTGTTTCAGTGCTGGTACAATGCACAATGTCCAAAAAGAGCAAGCAGCCTGTATGGAAGAAAGGATGGACTCTTAGAAGGGCAGGCATGTATTGAAAGAAATATGACAAGGCTTTTTAAGCTGAAAGCATTTCTGCCTCTAAAAGCAAACACAGACCATGTCTATGGAAGGGTTCAACATCCACTTTGGGTAGGAGGAGCGTCCTTTCCCAATCTCACAGACAAAAATGAGCAGCACTCAGGAAGACTACAGAACACTAGACCTCAGCAAGCTGCTAAGCTCTTCTCACCCCTGGGTCTAGTCAGAAATCTCCCAAATTTCTTACCAAAACAGAAAAAGCAAAATAGAGCATTTTGAGTTGTGTTACACTTGATGGGAATGTTTATTTTTCTCTGTAGTGATGAAAGCCTATTTAAATTAAGATCACTTTTTAAAACAACAAAGTCCAGTCTGAAAGAAAAAAGAGGAAAAAAAAAAAAAAAGCTGTCTTCTTTCAAAGACTGGCATTTCCAAAGTTAAATTCATCATTAAAAAATATCAGAACTAAACATTTTGATATGTAAAAAGGATTGTCCTCAGTTTTAATTGAAATTTTTCCATATGAATTTGTGAATACATTAGTCTCCTCTGAAGTTCTTTTCCTGGTGATTTTACAAGTAATAGAAGACACCAGCTGTAGTATGTGCCAAACATTGGATTGGAATATATTACAAGTTTTCTCAATACATTCTCACAGAGGAGCCTTCCATTTTGACTTCACTGACATGACATTCCTAAACACAGAGTAAGACTTCACTACAAGGTCCAGCCATCATTGGTGTTGCCTACAGTGAGTAGGGCTTGAGCTCAAAAGCAGCCCCATTGGTTTGCACCAAGTAGTACTTCTTCTCTCAGAGTAACTTACCACTCTGTGGGAAGACTGAATGAGAGTAATAGGCTGCACCAAATGAGACCTTGTGCTTTCAGGGTCAGCAAAGAGGGCTGTGCTTTTTTCTGTTCAGGAGCTTACTTTATTCAACAAAGTCCAAAGTGACTGTTTTCTCTTTGTCCCTCAGAAAGGTATCGGCTCTGCACTGTTTTGGGTTGTTTCCAAATCAGGAGAAATGAGCAGTCACTTTGGCCAGGGGGTGTGTTGGAGGAGTCTGCAGCCATAGGTGAACAGGCCAGACATGCCTCTACCAAGAGACTTGTTTTTTCATCATAGTATGCATAGGCACAGCTACAGTCATTTTATTATACCTGAACTCATTACTCCAAATCTGTGTTCTCAGTCTGAGCTCTCCTCTTTCCAGGATCAGGAGAGCAGGACTCCTTGTTCTAGTAAACTAACATGAGTTTAAGAGAGGAGTGCCCTCTTGGTAGGTGTTTGTGCAGTACCACATGCTGTCACAGAAGCTTTTTGATTTGTCCTTGAAGTGCTGGGGCCTGAACTGTGGGCCCTGAGCTGTAGTTGACCTGTGAATGAGTCACAACCTAGCAGAATGTTTTGGTTTTCCTACTGGCTTCATGTTCCAGAGGCAGAACCTGGTCCACCCGTGTCTCTGTGGCTCTGTCCTCACCCCATGGTTGTGGCTGGGGTTGTGGGCGAGGCCAGGGCTACTTTAACCAGGAGCCAATCAGTTGGAAGAGCTTCCTGTTGGGTGTGGCTTCTGTTGGGGCTGGTTGCATCTTGCAGAGCGCTTTCAGTGGTGTCCTTCCATGTGAAGGGCCACTGAGGGAGCCATCTCTGTCTGTTGTGTCCAGCAGGTGATGTTGGTACCATAGTGGACAGTGGAGGAGCTGGGCCCACAGGAATTCATGGCATGATTGTTTGAAATAAGACTTCCAAGGGGAGGTTGCTGAGTTCAGCGCTGGCCTGTGTGATCAGGCAATGGAGGGCAGCATAAAATGACGATGGCTGAATCAGCACAACAGTCCTACTCCACAGATTTTGTGGTTAGGTTGTGCTGAATGCCTTACACCAAACTTCAGGGTTGGAGCAGAGATGCCAAGTGATGAATACCAGGGTCTGCTCCAGGGCTGGGTGCCCTTTGGAGCTGTTTTCTGGCAAGGGTCAGCTCTGGATCCCTTTGCTTCCCTGAGCTTGTCATGTATAGAAGACCTGTAAGATGTGAAGGAGAAGAGGGCAAGCGCTGTCCTCAGCTGAGAAGCAGGCCCGTGGACAGTAAAGATGAACCAGATGGCTGCCTTTACCTTCACTTTTGGAAACCATGGTTGAAGGCACTACTGTAACTGCTTAATTCCTCTGGTATCTTGTGAAAATTAGGCACTGAGTTTCTACTTGTGCTTCTGAAAGTGTTCTTCTTCAGGAAGCCATGAACTAGACTGTGACAAGGGTTATAAGAACATGTCGCCATGTCACATTTTGTTGTTGTTGTTCTATCAGGAAAGTGCAAGTAAATCCTTGTTTTGGGAGATTTCAGACAATTCTCACTGAATGTTGGTTAGTGGCACCCTAGTACTGTTGAGAGTTCTTCATCTGGTAATAATGTAGAGTTTCCTTATGAAGCCAAATTTACTTAATGATGACAGTCATGAAAACAAGTTGCAGATGGAGTTCACAGCTGTACTTAGTTTTAGCAACTACATACAGGAGCATTTAGTAAAGCATAAACAGAAGGGCGTGTGAATGACACAAAATCATAGAATTATTTTGTTTGGAAGAGACCATCAAGTCCAACCAATAATCCAGCACTGCCAGGTCAGCACTAAACCAAATCCCTAGGCACCACACCTACAGGTCTTTTAAATACCTCCAGGGATGGTGACTCCACCACTTCCCTGGGCAGCCTGTTCCAGTGCTTGACAACCCTTTCTGTGAAGAAATTTTTCCCAATATCCAATATAAACCTCTCCTGATAGAAGTTGAGGCCTTTTTCTCTTGTTCTATTGCTTGTTGCATGGCAGAAGAGTCCAACACCCAACTCATTACAACCTCCATTCAGGTAGTTGTAGAGAGCGATGAGGTGTCCCCTGACCCTCCTTTTCTCCAGGCTAAACAACCACAGTTCCCTCAGTAGCTCCTCATAAGACTTGTTCTCTAGATCCTTCGCCATCTTTGTTGCCTTTCTTTGGACATGCTAAGCATGGGAAGCAGTAGCCAACAGCATTCCCAGAAAGTATCTATCCCCACTGAAAGCTTCCCCATGTACTTATGAAAACATAACTTTTATTTTCTGATGATCAGGCCATTAAAGTCTCTGAGTGTGGGACTAAATTCTCCTGGCGGTGATCTCTGCAAGCCTGCTGACGTGATGTAACACCAGGCTGGTTTGATCCCACCAGTGTAGGGCAGCTGCAGAGTGGAAGATAGTCAGGGTGGCATAACTGCAATAACCTGGGAAAGGGGCTGGAGCTGCTTCACAGCCTCTGAGATGGAGCCAAGCCTGAGACCCAGCACTATGAGGTAAGGTAGGTGGAGAGATGGGCAATCTCCTCCTGCATCCACTGTTGCTTCTGTTGTAAATTGATATCTGTATCACTAATCCCTGTGATTCAAAAATAATTACTTACACAAAATGGGCTTAGTTCTAACTTGAATTTTGGGCTCTGAAAACCTCTTGAACCTTCTTTCTCCAATGGGGAGTGATAGAGATATAGTTAGCTTGTATATTTGCATAATGAAAGCTGAGATCTTTCAGCCCCAGCAGTAGAGGATTTAAGAAAAATAAGCAAGAAATAACTTCAAGGATTTGTCAATACTATACACCTGTGATCTCCATTAGCTATTGCACCTAATGCTACCCTCAGTTCTCAAGGCAAAATCTGTTCTGAATTGTAAATGCTAAAAAGTATGTTAGAATTGGCCTAGTATACTGGTTTGAAATAAATGCAAGGTGAATGGCTACCCCTCCTCTACAACACAGAAGCAATCCAGCAGGTATATGGTTGTATGATAGGATGCGTCCATGGAGGAGAGACTCAACCTCTATGCTGGTCATAAACTTGAGAAGAAGTAGGGAAGTACCAATCTATTCCAGGTTCTTTGCAACTGCAATGAATGATGGGGTGAATTCAGCAAAGGCATGTCTAATCTCAAGCCATGGACTTACCTGGTTCCTACCAGCTCTACAATAGGAAAGGCAGAAGAGACCAATTCAGGTGTGAATCCAGACTCAAACATGGGATGGCCCAGATCTTTCAAAACCAGTTAGGTTAGGGGTTAGGTTCCATCAACAAAAATAGCTCAGAAATCATGAAGCCCCATAAAATAAAGACAGATTTTTTTATCAACTGTCTGTTGAGGGCATACATTGTCAGTATTTCAAGCTCTGCTAAAAACACAGAGAGATTGAATACTGCCCAAAATTAAAAAAAAAAAAAAAGAAAAGAAACAAAAAATGTTCCCATTTTTGTTTCTCAAGTAACCATTTTCCTCCAGAAGTTGGAGCTTTAAATATATCACTGTGAGAAACCTGATGCAATTCCAAGATTTGGCAATACTGAGGATAAGAGTTTTGAGCAAGGCGAAACTGAAGATTAAACACTAGATGGAGTAGTTGGACTAGCATGAAACTAAGATTTGTAAAACAAGTCTAGTAACAGAGCCACTGTAAATATTTTGAAATCAGAGGCTTAGTAGCAAGACACAGCATATGAAAGGATGTTTCCCCAGAAACACCAGTTCAGGCAGTTGCATCTATGCTACTGAATTCTTGCTTTGAAAACAGTCACCAGAAGGGTTCTCCCTTTAGCTTCTTTGTTGTGAGGTCCTGAAGCATCAGCAGAAAGAGATAATGGGTTGGCTCTGCACATTGCTGAGCTGCAGACATCCCCTGAATAAACAGCAAAACAGCTTCACACTCTCCGGGAAGCTGTTTTGCTTACCTTAGGTGTAAGAAAGGAGGTGACTCCCTCTATGAGCTCCTTCCTCCCTGTCTTATCTTTTTTTTTTTTGCCTTCTTTTTCCTGCTCTCTTAGGTTGTGGTGATACTTTGGGAGGCATGGATGACCCTCCTGCCTTAGACATGCCTTGTGCCCACCCTGCAGCTTGTAACTTTATTCCCAGCCCCTGCATAATTCCTTGCATTTTGTGGGCACCGATGTTTGTACAGCTGCTTGCTGAGTCAGGTCAGAGATCTGGCATAGCAGAAAAGTCACTTGGCCAAGAAAAAAAAAAAGGTTATAGTTGAGGTACCTGTGTGATTTCTCAAACAGCTCTGTTCTCTCCAGTGGAGGGATGCTGAGGATGAACACTTGTGGGTCGGGGCAGCAAACAGGGGATAAAATGGACCATTGAAGATTGGTCCATGTAATCACAGCTTCTGCAAGATGTAGAAAGCTTGGTCAGGGCCCAGGTTCCCATTGCCCCATGAATCTACACAGAGGAGAATACAACACTCCAACACATCAGTGAGAGGCGAAAGTAAAGCAGAACCTCAGTGTGCCCAAATCGAGCCTTTGACAGGGGGAGGTTTTACACCTAATCTCCAGCTTTGTGAGAGCTACACAGAGCAGCTGAATGGCCCCGAGCTCCAGGTGCCATCCTCATGTTGCCTCATTGCTCTCCACATCATGGCCGCAGCAAAGGGGCTGGCAGCCTCCTATGCCTGCTCTCTGTCAACAGCTTTCCAGCCCAGAGTCATCTGGCCTTCCAGCTCTGGGCCACCCCACCTCCCAGCACCTCACCATGCGGAGGATACAATGTGCAGTTTGTTTGTGAAATGGGGCTTTGGAGGCCTAAAACAAATTGTGCTCGGGGCCCAGGACAGTGGTGGCCATTCTCTCCCCTAGACAGCCCTGTGAAGACAGCATCTCTCAAGAGCAGCCGTTGGCGAATGCGCTTTTGACCTTTTCAACTTATTGTATTGGTATCTAGCCAAACAATTTAAGTTCATCTGTAGTGTGCAACACTCAGGAAACAGAGGAATGACATGCATGCTGTTTCCTACCAAGTAATAAACTGTCTTTTGTGGTGGAGTGAATGAAGCTTTTGCTGCTGATGGCCAGATGCCCCCCTGCGCTGTGCAAGCACTGAGAGGAGCAAAGAAAATGTTAAAGGGATTGAGAAGCTCAAACTAGAGGGAGATACAGAAAAAATCTTCCCTCTTTCTTCCCTGTAGGTCACAAGTAGATCCTCACAGCGTTTCTTCATGGATGAAATCCTGACCTCCCTGTAGCAGGGGGTTTGACACTGACACCAGCAGGGCCATCATTTCACCCCATGTAACTTGGCATCCTCTTAAGCCTAAAAGCAGCAAAAGAAAAGCTTCTCCAGAGCTGCTAAGCACTGTGTGTCAGCTCCTCTGACTCTTCTGTGGCAGATCTTCAGGCTCAAATTTCCTCCAGGGTTTTGTCTGCTCCTCCCAGGGAATAGAAGCCCAGATCTGGCCTTGGTGTGCCATGGCCACAGCTCCAGTGTAAGCCTAACAGGAAGGTCAGCACCAACTAAAACCTGTTTTAAAAGTTTTTCTCATAAAAAAAGAGAAAATAATATTTTCATATGCAAATTACAGTGCTCAGGAAAATATTTCAGCTAAACTGAGGTATATTTTCCTGGACTTATGTTTAAGTGACTGGAAAAATAGGATTTTTAGCTACTTGTTGCTTTACACATTGACATGGTGGCATGTCTGAGGTCGGGTACCTGCTGGCCATAGTTATTGAAACTATAGTTGCCAATGATCCCTTTCTTCAGAGATAGAAGGCACTTCTGCTGGTCAGTGAAGATATTCAGTGAGATGGAGTTTGACTTTTCATGCTAATGAAAAGATTTCTTTGCTATGAGAGTGATCAGACTCTGGAGTTGCCCAGACAGATTGTGAAGTTTACATCTGTGGAGATACTCAAAACTTGACTGGACACAGTCCTGAACAATCTACTCTAGAAGATGCCACTTGAGCAGACTGTTGGACTAGAAGGTGTCCAGAGGCCCTGTCCAAACTCAGCAACTCTGCGATTCTGTGATTTTGTGATTATGTGATTTAAAACACCCATGTTTTTATTTGCACAAACCTGAGCTTCCTTTTTGGTGCAGATCCATGTTTCCCATTGGATCTCTGCCCAACACCTGCTCACAGCCCTAGGAACTATGCAGGTGGCTTTGCAGGTGACTGTGCAGTAGCTTAGGAGAAGCTTATCTCACAGGGTACCCTGCTGCTTGCTTTTCCAACCTCCTTTCAAGATGCTTATAAATACAGCATTCACTTTCTCATCAGAGGGTTCTCTACAGGTGGAACAGGTGTTGATCCTGGGTAAATGTTCTGGTCCACACAGACAAGCTCCCATTATATACTTGTGGTACTGGAGTCACCATTTACAATACAAAACCTGTTTACAACTTGTATCTTGCTTCCACCTTTTTCAAAAGTTTATGTAGTGCATAGTCTTTATGTTGGTGCTCTGCACAAGCGTGAGTCCCACATCCTTCTCATTCTTCCTTTTGTCTCTCTCCCTGTTGTGAAAGTCCTCAATCCAGTTGCCATCAGAGGCAAGTCTCTAATTTTGAGTTATTTGGATTGTATAGTATGAGTTGTTGACTGACAAATGAATTTTAGCTAGTCTTTATGTCACATTTGTTCCCCCAAATCTCACTTTCTCATAGGAAAAAGGTATAAACCTGACCCACATCGAGTCCCGACCTTCTCGTCTCAACAAAGATGAGTATGAATTCTTCATTAACTTGGAAGGCAAGAATGTCCCAGCGCTGGACAATATCATCAAGTCCTTGAGAAATGATATTGGAGCAACAGTCCATGAGCTTTCACGAACAAAGAAGAAGGACACTGGTAAGGATACACTGAAAAGGATCACATTGACAAGGAATATTTAGGTCACATACTTAAATGACTTCTTTTTCCTGTAGCAAAGGATTTCCTCTTGGATCTGTATGGCTGCATCTCCCCTCCTCTGCTGATTTTGCCTATGTTGTAAGCTTTTTCATTTGTAAGTTTTCTTTCAGTGTAAACTGTCATACTTAATCTTTTGCCATGCTTCTGACTAGGTCTCCTGGGAACTGGTGTTATAGTGTTATGCTGTCGTCTGTCTGATTGGTTGGCAGCACTCATCATCTCTTAAAGACAGCTTGTTGCTGTGGGTTGTTACACTACCTGCAGAAGTTAACAGGGATCAAAGGATGATTGGAGTTCCAGGCTAAGGGCTCAACTTGTCAGTCCCTAAGCAATGGTGCAGGAAGTTGTAGATACATCTATTTTCTGTTCCCAGTCTCTCCCGATTTTAAAATAGGCAGCATTTGTATACACAACCTGTGGCAAATCATGCAAGGTGGCAAATTTTGTTCCTAATACATATCTGTAACATGAAGGAATAACAGGCATGCAAGTGGGACCCATACTACCATGTTTAATGCAGATATGTTAGCTTACCAAGTTCAATGATATGTCCCTTGAATCTCTGATTACGGGAAAGGTCCCATAGCCTTTGGACTACTGAAAGCCACTGCAGGGCTTGTACACTTTAAGCCTTTTTCTATGTTCTCTGCCCCCTTGAGAACTTAGGAGAAGAGAGACAACAAGGACCTCCATGTGGGATGCACTACATCTGACTAGTTACTGTCTGTCCTGATTCAAAATACCCACGTAAACTCAATCACAATTTAAAAGGTCAAACAGTTCCAGCAAAATCTGCAGCTGCATGCATGAACTTGGCTTGTAGATGGTAGATCAATTCCCCTGTGAAATCCAGATCTACCTTCTTTTCCCCCCCACCCCATCCCCATAACAAATCTGTGTCTGTACCCAGCAGAGTCGAGCCTCTATAGTGCCATTTCATGGAAAAATGTCACCTATTAAAGACTGTCTTTTGCCTTCCTAAGGAATGATGGCTCCCTACAGTCCCCAGGGAGGTCACCAAGAGGGTTTCCTGGACACATTTACAATACCTGTGAATTATGCATCCCAGCTAGGGGACTGCCCTATCTTGAACACTTCTCCCAGAGAGCACTCAGGTGAAAAGAAGCTGTATTTTAACTTTTAAGTGATACACAGACTCTGTGAACCCAGTCGGACTTTGCCATCTTGTATAGCACATCCATTCAGAGTCAGTCCATATAAAGACAGCAGTGGTAGGTGAGTATTTTACAATTGTGATAGGGCATCTTAAAAATAGATGTAAAATTTTAAATCAGAAGACAGGGTGGAAAATCCCACAAAGGGTTATATGGCCTGTTCCCTGTCAAAAGGCAGGACCAGCAAATCACCCTCTGCCCTCAGCAGTGGGCTCCATGGCTCTGCACTGCACGGCTGTCTTGCTCTGAGCAACCTCACTTGCTGCACTAAGAGCTGATTCCTTCTCCCCCTGCCAGTCTTGGCCACTGGGAACAGAATACACTCTCCCTCTTCAGACCAGACTTTTCTGTCTTTGGTGACGGTATCCTGCTCAACCTCAGCTTTCCTGTCTCAGGATGCCTGGTTTCTGGGCTTGTGACAGGTCTTGTTGCTCTTCTCTGGAGTGTCTCCACTAGATTAGATAAAACTTAGCTGTAACTATGTGCTATAAAGACTCTAATGCTCTGGTGAGCAATTCATTAGCTATTTATTAGAGCAGTTGTTGCTCATTTACTGTTTATTTGATGGATTCTTCACACAAAGCCCAGCTGCCTTCCAGATTCTCCTTATTCAGGTAGGAACTGATGGTAAAGGGCAGCACAACAAAACAAAAAGTGAAAGTAAAGTGCTATCATGGTGCCTTCCCCCTTGCCAAATATTTCTGGGACCTCACAGTTCACTCCAGCACAAACCTTGTGGTGTAGCAGAGGCAACAAGAGCCCCGTCCTGTGCAAGGCCTGGTATGGACTGGTGACATCTTCATGGGGCAGAGGGAGGGATTGTGCTCCTGCACTCCCCAGAGCTGGCATCCCCCTTTAGAAACCTGGATTTACTTTCCAATGTTGGTCTCTTAGACTGTGGTTGCTGGCTGCTACACAGCCCCGTCCTTGTGGGACCCTTGCACCTCTGGGCTGAGATGGGAGAAGGGGAGGAAAAGTTCCATGGGTGACTGTGCCCCCAGGTCCCTGTTGTCTCTCTTGCAGGTACATGTGAGTCCAACACCATCCATCTGCCTCTCCACTATTTGGGCTTGTGAATGCCCCTCACTCCTGCTATTGAAACTAGGGAGGCTCCGCTACCCACTTTGGTGGGAGCAGGAACAACTCTCCCTTCCTGTAAGAAATTCCAGGGGAGTCAGTTGTATTTCTAAGGAAAGATTTGTGAGTTGTCCATGCTCCTAATTTTCAGAGATTTGCTGGAATTGAGGCTGCTTGGTACAGTGGCAGCTGTGCAGCATCCAGTTGGAGACATACTTAAATGCCTCTTCAGATGACAGATTTGATTTTAACAGGATTTCAGCCTTCAAAACACTTCAGGTCTGGATGTTCCTCTTCCTTCCTAGGAACAACATGAAAGGACATTAATACCTTCTTGAGATCAGCACTGGTAATCCTTTTAGCGTTTCCTTTGTGTCCTACCCATGACATTACATTTGAAGATGAAAAAGTAGAAGGCAGATACTCTTTGGAGTCAGTTCTCTCCATTCACGAGATGAGGGACAAAAGGTTGATTAGGTGATGTATTGTCATGTCAAATCAAAGGTTCTCTTTTGGGGGCTTTTTTATTTCCTGAAGAAAGCTACAGGGCTAACAGAGTTTGCCATTACTTTTGTTTTTCTAATTACTCTTGAGAAGATAATAATAAACTTTGTTAAATAAGTTGTGCATAAGCATAAGCCAGAGTCGCATAGAGCTACAGCTCTAAATATTAGCCAAGAAAGGCTTGTGAGTGAAATTCTGACCTCACAGGAGTCAAAATTCCCATGGTCATCTGTAGGATTAGGATTTCACTGCATGTTACTGTGTTGATCAAAGGTTCTTTGAGCTAGATTATCCTGTCAGTGCTGCAGAAAGGGACTTGATCCCCTTCTCTCTGAGAGGATAACTTGTGTTTGTTTGTTAGTTCCAGTAATTCAGAAATAATATAAAGTGGGAGCAACTCATTGCCAAGGAAACACAGGAAGATTGATATTTCATTTTGACCTTTCCTTTTTTTTTTCTTTTTCCAATTTCAACGTCTCTCATGAGTAGTAAGGGTCCAGTCAAACTGAAATCCCCAAAGAGCTATATTTTGAAAGGTCAAGCAAGCCCTGGTTAAAGGATGAACTGTGGGTGGCAAATTCTGGACTGAGGCAGCTACAGGGCAGAGTGAAATGGGAGCAGCCAGAGCTGTAGGAAGTGTGGTAAGATGCTATCCTTTATCGGTGATGGCATTAACAAATAACAGGCCTCATGGTGCCTTTAGGTCAGCTTGCCTTTCAAATGTATCTTCCTGGCAGATTTGGTCATAATTCACTTGTGTGAAATTTTATTCTCAAAACACAGAATGAGAACAATATGCCTCCGGGGAGCAGAATGACAGAGATATGCTTTATGGGGATATTGTCACACTCTTCTCAGTGGGCAGGTAAAGGCTGGGAAGGTTTTCTCCTGGAGACAGCCTGAGCTCCCATGGGACCTGTTCTTTCAACGCTGCCTAAAGATGCTCTCAGTCCTTCCTTGCTGAGAATTAATTTTGCTCATGGTCATGAATTGAGGAAAACCCCCCCTTATTTTTCTCAGTTCCCTGTAGGAAGCAGACAGCACCATTCTTGGGGAACAAGACTGTTTTGCTTTGTGGAAATTTCAGAGGAAATTTCTGTATTCTGCCTGTTCTACATAGTTCAGTGTGTATGGGGCAAGTTCAGTTTGCTGGGGAAGGGATATATGAATGGCTTTTTTTTTTTTGGTCTGGTCCCTTTAACTGCTTTTAGGGCCTTTTCTCAATTAAAATATAATTTTTATCTCCCATTGAAACATCCAAACAGTTGCAAATACCAGATTTGGATCAGTAGTATAATTTTATCTGAGAGCAGGCCAACAAAATGCTCTAAATCCAAAGGTAGTTTTAGAGTTTCGGGTAAGATAGGCTAGCAGTCACTGGGCCAAAAGTCCTTTGTAGAGAAGGAAAGATTTGTTGTGAAAACACAGTGCATCTCTTCATGGCTCTTTTTGGAAACGAGTTGGGTATCTGCAGTCCACTTGGAGCCGATGAATAAAAATAATTAAATATTAGTCTGTTGCAGCATTAGGGAAATGCAGACAATTTATTGCATTTCTGAGACAGGCTGGGAGCTGAGGTTCTGTAGCGCCCTTGTTTGCTAAACCCTGAGGCTGGCCAAAGCATTTGGGACTGTTTAAAAAAGGGCTAAACCTGGGCCTTGAACTGCTATAAATTGCATAGACCTGTCTTTGACCCTCCTCACAATGGTTCGAATGGAGGAGTTCTGCAGAAGTCCTCTCTGCCCCTGCTTTGCTGCCTCTCATATAAATGGCTTATTAGCATTCTGCTAAGCATTTGACCCCATGGTAATTTGGTCACCACTTGGGTGTCCAGCATGATCCCATAAATGATGTTGTTTCACTTACAGACAAATCAATATTTATTACTGATCAGCCCACGTTTGCTCCTCAGACCTTCACAGAGGCTCAGTGTTGCAACAGCTTGCCCTGGCAATTCATTAATGGCCACGCAGACAGACAGTGAGTCTGGCAAACGGGCTGGAGGAAGATGTTGCAAACAAAATACAGGACAGATTCAGCCAGGGAGTAATTCGATTTGATATTTTAAATAGTTGCTGGGAGGGCTGGGGACAGCCTCCTGGCACACCACGGCTGGGCAGAAGCCCCAGTAGCCCCTTTGCACCCTGGTCCCTGATAGGAGGGCTGCATGGACTTGGTGCAGTACCTGTCCTGGAGCTGTGCTCAGGGCCTTCAATTCTTGTTTCCACAAGAGCTGAGAAGGCTCAGCACTTTCCCAGACCCAACTTAACTTCAGCTATGCTGGTGCAAATAGCACTAAGCATCCTCAGGATTTCCTTCACGCACTGCCCGTTTCATCCAGGTCTGCAAGCTCAGAGCTGCTCCCTCTTAGCTACTGCCAGTGTCTTAGGGGACCTGGGAGGAGGGCAGAGATCTGCTGAAAATAGATCAGGTACCTATAGGGGCTGCATGCCTGGAAGATAAGGTGCTGCTCCTTTGTAGAGGAAAAACAAGACACCCATCTCTATGCCTGGGACTGACGCTGCCTCATCATCAGCCTGGGAGTCTGTCAGTCCCAGAGCTTCTCATGAGTTCTGCACCCAGTGCCTTGGGAATCTTGAGAATAAAATGTATTTTATGAAAGTAAGGCACTATTATGTATCCCTTTTATTGCTTCCTGAAGTTGCAATGAGTCACACCCTGCCCACCTAGGCCATTCTGATTCAGTCCAGCAAAATCTTACAGACATCACTGCTGAAATCCACTGAAGACTTCTGCTCCTACCAACTTGTCTGCACAGCCCAAACCCTTCAGATCATGGTGCACCCCTGAAAGCAGTGGTTATTTTCTTTAACACTGACAAATCCTTTGCTGTGGAGCTGCCAGACACCTTTATTTTTTTCTTTTTCTTTTCCAGTGCCTAATATAAAAACATGTAACAATATTCCTCACCCTAAGCTGATATTGAGGAGTCTGAAGCACAAAACAGTGAAGTGATTCCCTCATGGCACAAAGCTCAGTGGCAGGGCTAGGAGATAAACCCTATGCACATAAAGAAAATAGGGGCGGGATGGCTGGGTGTGCTCACACTTCACAAGGTGTGATTAAATACTCCTCCCCAGGACTCAGACACACCTTTTTCTACTCACCCCCTCTGACTAGTTTAACTCAAGAGGTTGGAGGTGCGGCAAGACTGCTAACAGCAAGGTGAGAGAGTATTTATGGAGAAACCAGAGAGATAGCGGTACACCCAGTAAACAAGTTATTTTGGGAAGATCTTCCTGGGACTNCCCACTTCTGCTTGGGCTGGAGAACGGGAGGTCCAGCCAGCACCACTGCCGAGCCATCGGGCCAGCCTCTGCAGCCCAGGCAGCCCGAGACCAACTCTGGCTGGAAGCCACCAGCTGCCTGCTTGGAACAAATGTGAGGGCTCCCAGTGGGACCACTGGATGGAGCCAGGCTGGTGGTGGGACAGTAGGTAGGGGGAGGGACAACTTTGTGTGGGGCTGAGCTCTGGCTGCCCAGAGTGTCCCCTGTAAATCTGCTGCTCTGGCCCCTCTGTGCAGGTGTCCTGGAGAAACACAGCACTAGAAGTGCTCTCCATGTTAAGCTCTGCAGAAAGCAAGGCTGAATAGTCCTGCAAACAGAGTGATCTTCTTACCCCGTAGGTGGTCCATCAGGCCTGGGAAAAGGCCCATCAGCAAGGCCTGGCAGGGAGCTCATGCAGCAGCTGCCGACTAGGGATGAGGTTCATTCGGCACAAAACCCAAAATCAGACTGGGAGGTATGGCTGAGGGGCAGTGCTCCCAGCTAAGCCCAGAGCCACACAGGGGAATGAGCTGTTTTCCAAGCTCTGACTGACCAAGTGACACCCATTCATGCAAGGAAGTCACTAAATGAACTGCAAACGTTGTAGATACAGAGACTGGCGAGAGTCCCTGGGCTGGGACCAGCAGACCTTTGGGTGATATTAGCCTTGAAGTCTGTGTTGCTGACTTGTACTCAGCATGATGAGCATATGGGACATGATTGCATGGCCTGAGCATGGGGCATATCCTTAGATGGAGGTCTTGTGCCCTTTCCTTAGAACAAGTATGGTAGAACTGAAAGTGGTGCAGAGAGAAGTGATGAGAGTGCTCAAAGACAGCCCGTGGTTTCTGTGGCTGAAATATATAGGCAAAGTCTCAGCCAGGAAGATGGTAGATGGAGGATCTGACAGGGAGCTATAAAACCCTAGGTGGCCTGGAGAAGGTGAATAACAACATATGATGTTTGTATGCAGGAACTAATTAACATCAAATGAAATAATCTAGTTTAAAACAAAATGGAGAAATTTTTCATATTGCATGCAAAGAAATGATAGAGCTCAGTGCTGCAGAGTTTTCTAGAGACAGATGTGTACATGGGCTCAAAGAGCAATTAGTTGTATTAGTGAGACGTTCACCTAAATTTGGGCGTAGCTGAAAAAGAAAAGAGGCAGGCAGCTAGGGTCCTTGCTTATTTTTCTGTATACTTATGATGAAAAGGCCAGAAGGTAGCTCCAAACCAAGTAATGAAGAAGCATACCAGTCTCTATTTCTTTTCTGTTTTGCAGTGCCATGGTTCCCAAGAAGTATCCAGGAGCTGGACAGGTTTGCCAATCAGATCCTAAGCTATGGAGCAGAATTGGATGCTGATCATCCTGTAAGAAACAAAGCTTTATGTTTCTAGTTATTGGGATAGATGTTTCTCTCATTTGTATTTGCTCTACTTTAAGACAGATTTAGTAGACTAAGTCTTACATGGTATAGGACAAGAAGGGTACCATATTTCTAGGGTTAGAATCAGCCCAGTCCCTGGTTGTGAAGTAAATAAGACCAAAGATTGCTTTAATTTGAGCAAATAACAGGAGAACTTAAAAGTCATAGTGGTCATCAGAACACAAGGCCACCACAAGGCCACCTCTAGTTTTCCCAGGTGGCTCTGATGTGGTGAATTTAAACTGATTTTGTGAATCACTAGCAAGAAAAACTTCAGAAGCAATATATCATAGCTCAGAGATAGGAAGACTGTTTTTTTCATCCTTGATTCTGTATACACAATTGAGGTTAGTGATTCTTGTATGGTGAGACTCAACAAAAGAAAAGGTTCTTGTTTCAAAAAGTTTGTGGTTTAAATGGTAGGGTCAGAAAGTTTTGTTCATTGACTTACTTAATTGCTAAAAAATTTGTTCAGTGGTTTTTCAGCTCTTCCAGATACAAGAATACTTTCTACCTCTATTCCCCCCTCCAAGCAAGCAACAACTTATTTTCATTTGTCCAAACACACCGAGTTCCATGCAGTGCAACAGAAATTGCTGCTATTAGTTTAATTGAGACAGAGTGATTATAAATAAATTACATGCAGCGCAACAAAAATTGCTGCCATTACTTTAATTGAGATGGGGTGATTAGTCATTCACTACCTATTGCTTAATTTGAGATGTGTTATGTATCATGTACAATGATTCATGATGTTCGGTGTGGTCATATGAAAAGCAGAATGAAAGGAGGTACACTAAATCAATAGCCCCCTTGTGTGTCATGCAGGAATAGACCAAGACTGTATTTGAAAAACAAAACAACAACAAAAAAGATATTAGAAGGAATGAAGCATCTCTGCTCCATTTCCTAGAATTAGTTAGTGAGTAGTTTATGCCTTAAAAAGGAAATCCAGCTGCTGGGGTAAATAAGTGTGCACAGTACACTGCTGGGGTAAATAGAATGCAGAAAAGGAAAAAAAAAAAATAAAGGAGCCTGTGCTTTTAGTAGTTAGTTGAGATGGGATTTAATCACAAATACTTCTATGCCAGGTTAATCTTGGACAGTGTGTTTTTTAGGCCATTGGTTGCCTCTTCTAGACTCACACTTAGATCTCCACTCTACTTCAGCTGCCTCCTGTACTTGGTGTGTTTTATGGCCCCTCAGTCCAGTTATGCCATGCACCACTAAGCAATGAATTTATGAACTGCTGCAGTGCTCAGTGAGTTGTTGCCCTCTAGGATTGTGTCCTAGCTTGAAAGGACATTCTTCCACATTAGGTGGTGAAGACACTCTTTGCCCTGAGGAACTTTTAGTCTAAATACCAGGCACACTGGGATAGGAGAATGGTTATAGAATCATAAAATCATAGAACCATAGAATGTATTGGGTTGGAAGGGACCTCCAAAGACCATCTAGTCCAACTACCCTACAATAAGCAGGGACATGTCTAACCTAAATCCACGCTTTTCTAGCTTAAAACCATGACCCCTTGTCCTATCGCTACAGACCCTTGAGAACAGATCCCCCCCTGCCTTCCTATAGGCCCCTTTCAGGTATTGGAAGGTTGCTATAAGGTCCCCCTGGAGCCTTCTCTTCTCCAGGCTGAACAACCCCAACTCTCTCAGCCTGTCTTCACAGGAGAGGTGTTCCAGCCCTCTAATCATTTTCGTGGCTCTCCTCTGGACATACTCCAACAGGTCCACATCCTTCTTGTGTTGGGGGCTCCAGAGCTGGATACAGTACCCCAGGTGAGGTCTCACCAGGGCAGAGTAGAGGGGCAGAATCACCTCTCTCAATCTGCTGGCCACGCTTCTTTTGATACAGTCCAGGATGCGATTGGCCTTCTGGGCTGCAATTGCACATTGGTGGCTCATGTCCGGCTTTTGATCTATCAGTACTTCCAAGTCTTTTTCCACAGGGCTGCTGCCCAGCATGTCTTCTCCCAGCCTCTATTGATACTGCTGTTGATCCAGCCCAAGTGCAGGGCCCTGCACTTGGCCTTGTTGAACCTCATGAGGTTCACCTGGGCCCACCTCTGCAGTCTGTCCAGGTCCTTCTGGATGACATCTTGTCCCTCTGGCATATCAGCTGCACCCCCCTGCTTGGTATCATCTGCAACTTGCTGAGTATGCACTCAATGCCACTGTCAATATCATTAATGAAGATATTAAACAACACCGGTCCTAGCTCAGACCTCTGTGGGACACCACTTGTCACCTTTTTCTGTCTGGACCTCGAGCAGTTGACCACTACTCTCTGGATGCAACCATCCAGACAATTTCCTATCCGCTGAACAGTCCACCCATCGAACCTGTATTTCTCCAACTTAGTGAGAAGGATGTTGTTGGGAGACCATGTCAAAGACCTTGGAGAACTCCAGATAGATGACATCCATAGCTCTTCCCTTGCCCACTGATGCAGTCACTTCACTGTAGAAAGCCACTAGGTTGGTCAGGCAGGACTTGCCCCTAGTAAAGCCATGCTAACTCTCTTGAATCACCTACCTGTCCTCCACGTGCCTTAGCATATCTTCTAGGAGGGTCTGTTCCATGATCTTCCCAGGCACAGAGGTGAGGCTGACAGGTCGGTAGTTCCCAAGGTGTTCCTTTCTACCCTTTTAAAAAATGGGTGTGATGTTACCTTTCTTCCAGTCACTAGGGACTTCACCTGACTGCCATGACTTTTCAAATATTACGGTGAGTGGCCTGAATGTCCTGGATAAAGATCTAGAGATTATATTTCTTATCCCTGGTTTTATTGGTAATCAGCTGCAAAGGTCAAGCTCCCAACCACAAGGACTATTAGACATTCTCTGCACTAATTAAATCCCTTGAAATGGTGGATTTTGTAGTGCAAATAGGGCTTTGGGGCCTGTTGAGTGCCTACTGTTCTTCTAACAGTTTGAAAATGAGCACCTTTAAATGTTTCATGCTGAAAATTTGCCTAAAGTGTCTGACTGAGTTGATGAGTGTCTTTCTAATATGGTTCAACTTTTTTTGAGCAAGTGGAAACGAGAAAATGAAAGGAGTTGTGGGGCCAGAGGTGCTAGGGGGTTGTGGCTGAAAGGCTGCTCTGGTGGGTCCGCAGACCAGCAAATAGCAGTGCCCTGTGTGAGCAAAGCTGGGCAAGACAGAGGCAGCTTCCCCACTCACACTCCTGCATGTTTTGGACTGTGCCAGCTATGCCTGAGGATGCTCAGTGAGAGGAAGGCTGGTCACCTTCTGCACTTAAGCAGGGACTGACCATTGCTGTTTCTCTTTAGGGGTTCAAAGATCCTGTGTACCGGGCCCGGAGGAAGGAGTTTGCTGATATTGCCTACAACTACAGACAGTGAGTGCTCAGTGTGTGGGCAGAAAGCAAGCCCACATCTCCTGCCCTCTCCTGGGGCTTTTACCCTGTTGGCAATCCCTATTTTTCCACAAGCACCCTCCTGCTGTTGGCTTCTCTCCACCCCGTGTTTAAATCTTGCTGTTCATGCATTTATCCCCCAATCACAGTTAAACAAAAATATAAATTGTTCCAGGCGCACATTCAGAGGAGAACATCACCTTCCTTCTTTCCCCACAACACCCCTCTTCCCTGGCTTTGTTGTCTAATTGAGCAGCAGACTCCATTGCTACTACAAAGACCTGAGCATTGAATAAAGCTGCTTCTGGTATTCTACTCATTAAACCAGGGCTGAGGGAGGAGTGCCTATCATTTACATTAAAGCAGGAGCTGCATACACTATTAAAATAATGAATAACTTATGGTTCTGATGCTAATCCAGCGCCTGATATTCTACTTTTATCATGTCTGACCCAGCTGCAATCAGCAATTTAGGCTCTCATTTCCCAAGAAAAATAAATGAATAGAGATGATAAATTCAGTTAGAGCAGGCTTGCTTGATTGCTTTCCGTGATCAGATCTGGAGGAGATAAAATTCTGTTCCCAGAGCCACTCACACATTTGTATCAGTACTACTGGGCCCGGTTCTTGCTGAGACTGGTAAAAATTGTGATTGCAAAGGATAAAGTAACATATGTTGTACATTTAGGCCTCCACTTCGCACAGGACTGTGATGAAAAGATAGTCTCTGTGCCAAAGACCTAATAATTTAATCACAAAATAAGATAAAAAATTGGACTGATTGATGGAAAGTGAAAAAAGTCAGGAGCCTTGTTTACAGCTAGAAAATTTGGATAAGACTTTGTGGCCATATGTAGATGGATCAAATGCCCATTTATAGGCATCCCATGGAAGATTTACATTTCCTGCATAATGGATAGCAAATTCTGGTCTCTAGTTTGCAGACTTTCACCAAATCCTACACAGAAATAAAACCAAAAAACCCATGTTAAGCACCTCCTCCTCCCAAGTTTTAAACTGAAACCATTATATTCCAAGATGTAACTGATTAATATTTAGTCTGTTATCAGGTCCTCAGACACATTGGAAACAGAGCCTATACAGACCTAGACCTAGGTCCCCAAGTACCTTTTATGTGAAGTTCTTGGACATTCCAATTAAGTCGTTCAGTAACAAGGCAGACAGTAGGATGTGAAAGCCCATGCCTGGGCTTCTGGGGTTTGTGGAAAGACAGTATGTAGTTTTTGTGACTTTGGGTGTTGATTCAGGGAGGCCTAGATGGATCTGTAATGTCTTTGCCCTGGGTGCTACACTTGGTGGACATGCCTTTCAGGGCCTTACAGTGGGGAGGAAAGGTCAAGGGGGTGTCTCCAGCATGGGGACAGAGATGCAGAGAACAGGGCAGGAGAAGACGAACCACCAAAGTTATGAGGCTTTATGGGAAGTATCTGAAAAGGCAAATGTGCTTAGCTTGTGAAAGTGCTACCGAGCTACAAAGGTAAGGTGGGTCTGTGGTTGTTTATCTTGTGCTTTTCTTCCTGCCATCAATTTAATCTTGTTCTGTGTCTTTTGCACCTACTTTGTCCTCTTTCCTCCTGCTGTTAGCCTCTCTACTCTGCCTTTGCTCTTTTGCCTTCATTTACTCATTGAATGCTTAATTTTCTTGACTTCTCTGTTCTTTGCTTTTAGCTTGCCTCTTCCCTCTGCTTTCCTTTGCTTCTGGCCCTGTTAATCCCTGAAATTTTTTGAACTGGAATTTGAAAGGTTTTAAAGCCATAGCTTCCCCCTGTAGCCCTGGAAGGTGGCTGAGGATTACTTAGGAGTGCTATAGGAACACAATCTCCCAGCAATCCTCATAATTCAACATGATGTTTAAAGCTTCACAGATCAAGGAGCACTGATACAGGGAGAGAGAAAATGATGGTGTTCCAGAGAAGCTGCCCTGAGGCTCAAGGAAGAAATGAGTGACTGGGAGATGGTGGGGCGTCATCAAGAGTTTAACAATGGGTCTCTGGGGCTTGGAAAGCTTCAGCATTATGCCAGCAGTGATGTTAACCCTATTAAGTTACTTAAAAACCCTTTGATTTTTCAAAGCTGCTGGATTCACCTATGGCCCTATCATTATTGCTAAAGAATTTACTATTCACAGGAGGCCAAACTACATTGCTTGTGATTGTCTAATTCCTGCTAGCTTCAACATGAGCTAAGCACATGGAGGCCTGAGGGTGGGATTTGACTCAAAATTACTCATTACAATTATAAAAAGTCAAGCTGGCTGGAGTCTGCATCTATTACAGCATAAAGCATAGATCAGAATTTCCCTGCCCCTCCAAGAAATAGAGTTTTCTGGAGCTGCTGATTTCCCAGTTGTAACCAAAACAATTACTGTAATGTGTATTAGAGCAAGAAATACAACAGCTGCTCCATATCTAGAAATGCAAATAAATTGAAACCAACAGCCAGCAAATGTTTTTAGAAGAACATCTTGATAAGACAAATAAGCACTAATTTATTGTTACCACAATAATGCAAGAAGTTGTCCAAAGGCCAGTATCTCAGCTGAGGCCAATAAAGCCCTTCCCAGCCTGTGCCGGGGGGGAGGCAAGTGAGGCTCCTTTTGCACCTGCATGTCAGACCAAAGGCACCTGCCCTCCTGTAGCAGCAGTTCCTGGCCAGCCCATGTACAGCTCCTGAGTATGATATTGTTGGCATAGGGCATTTTCTCTGTCACTCCTGTTGAGACTATCCATTTTCTTTCTAGTGGCCAACCTATTCCTCGAGTGACCTACACAGAAGAAGAAAAGAAAACATGGGGAACCGTCTTCAGGGAGCTGAAGAGTCTCTATCCAACTCATGCTTGTTATGAACACAACCATGTGTTCCCATTGCTGGAGAAGTACTGTGGCTACCGGGAGGACAACATTCCCCAGCTTGAAGATGTTTCAAAATTCTTGCAAAGTATGTTTGAAACATATAAAAGAACCAAATCCAATGAAAGACCTCAGCTGTCAGTGGGGGTGGTGCTTCCAAAGATGGAAAAACAGTCCCCACTTTATCACAGGCTCCCCGTAGTACTTAGCACATCATAACCTGTGTCCCAAGTCCCTGTCTAAAACTTCCAGGGGTACAATGGTACAGACAATCAGGTATTGTGATGGTGGTATACATGGGTAGAAAATTCCTTGCTCTTTTACAACGAAACACTGTTTAACTGAAAGACAGCAAAGAAACCATATAACAAACATTTTGCCCTGCAAGGAGTCTGGATAAGGATAAATCAAATACACTAGTTGTTTTTAACGTACCATTTTTTGTCCCTTCAGCCTGCACTGGATTTCGTCTGCGTCCTGTTGCAGGCTTGCTCTCCTCTCGGGATTTCTTGGCTGGGCTGGCATTCCGAGTATTCCACTCTACGCAGTATATTCGCCATGCGTCCAAACCCATGTACACACCAGAGCCGTAAGTACTTTGGCACAGGAAGTGTGTAAAGATTCAGAAGACTAACAGCAGGGTCAGTCCAACTGATAATAACCATGTGGGACTCCGGAGCACTCCTGGGAACAGAGCTAATGGCAAGCAGCCACGAGACTGCTCTCTTTTGAAAATGTTTTTGGAAGACCTCTAGTCTTTTTAACAAGTTGCATCCTCTTATGCAAGTTCTTATGGGACAGATGAGATAGTTTCGCTACTGAAGGCATGCTTGTGTGGTGGCTGGGATGCGCAAGAGCAGTGCACAAAGGCATTTAGCTTAGCTATTAGCACCCAAACAGTGGTGTGAAATCTAGTGCAGGAATGACTCAACATGTTGCAAACAAGCTTCTGGCAGCAATACAGAGAAAGCCCAAACCATTGATCCCTTCTCTTTTTCAGTTTTATGCTGTAATGTTTCTCTCAGTCCCTGTCCATTGTCCTTTTCCACTTGCTGTTTTCAAAACAGTTTTCTTCCTCTGCTTCATATTCTTGCAATTCTTCCTCCTCTTCCTTACCATTTCTTAGCTTCCTACTTCTTCCTACAAGCTCCTTCCCCCCACCTGCAATTTTTGTATCCTTCATTCTTCTGATTTTACTCCCTGCTTCTGCTCACTCCATTCTCATCCTGCAAAAAGCTAGGCTGAAATGTCTTCCACAGATCTGGCCCTCCTGGGAGCATCTTATGTCTCTCCCAAATCACCATCTCACCAAATCACTTCTCTGTCTTTGAAAAATCTAGCATTTCATAGGTGAGTTCTTCCCCAACATGACTGTCAAGCTGCAAAATACAATTTATGATGAAAATAGCCCTACCAGAGGAAGGACAAGCTTCCACCTCTCAGTGGGAGGCTGTGGGCCTGAACAGGAGCTGGAGTTGAGCTCTTGAGGTACATGTTGACACAATGGTGCGTTGTCTCAGTAGCCTGAGCTTCATCTAAAGAGGTTTCTTGTCCTTGAGACTTAAAAGAAGTCCACGTTCTCTTTGGTGGGGTGATTTCTCTCTGGGCTTTCCTGAGCTGGTTAGACAGCTGAATGGATGACTTGCTTCCATAAGGAAAAAACAAACAATGTATCATCCTTCCTCTGAGGGATACATGATGATAAAAGCATTGAAAACCCTGGAGTGCGCAAGCATTTCCATCACAAGAATAATTTTAGAACAAAATATTTTTCTGTGAGTCTTGAGCATTATTTGCAGGTAGGAGCAAATGCACTGTACTCTTCTTGACTGTGTGTTGGCTCTAGGGAATTTATCCAGCATTGCTGGACTTTTCCTAAATTAAAGTTATTCAAATGTCTTGTTTTCCCGCAGTGATATTTGTCATGAGTTGCTAGGACATGTACCTCTCTTTGCTGATCCCAGTTTTGCTCAGTTTTCCCAGGTAAGTTACTCAGTGGTTATACTATTTATATAATTGAACACACCTAAGACTGGATAATGCAGAGGATGAACCAAGAGCTATGAGGGGGGTGTTGGATTTACCTTTAAGCATACTGTTTAGGAGTGGCTGAGGCTGATTTATTTATTGCTTGAAATCTTGACACAAATCATTTAGGTGAGCACATACACTCAAATTCCAAACAACTGTCTTCTGTGAGTTGCTTTTTTTATAGGCAAACCCTTTGTGAAGCCATAATTTTAAAACCTTTTTGTAGATGCTGATCCTTCTGTGCAAAGTTAAATGGCTCATGAGTCACATGAATTATTGCCCCACCCTGCAGTCCAAATGTTAGGGAAAGTGGAGATTTTTTTTGGTCTTCTACTGAAGACACAGAAGAGGCAAAGTAAAGTGAGGAACTGTCCCAGCTGCAAGCATAGGAGAAGGCTGGAAAAGAGCTTTCTCTTTGATAGTGTTAATATCTTTGGAAAAAAAGCTAAACCTCAGTGAAGGGCTAAAGTTTTGTCTGCATCTCACCAGAAAACATTAAAGACACAAAGAGAGAAAGTCATAGAGAGAAAGGGAGGAAGACAGGAAGGGAGGGAGGGAAGGAAGGAGGAAAAATGGACTTCATGTAACATCTTGCTCTAAAGATGAAAGTCAACTTGATGTAGTTAGTAAGCATTCAGTATTGTCCTCAGACTCTGCCCTTTTGCAGAACTGGCATTTCCTTCAAGATAAGCTCTACTGCACATTGGTTTATTAGGATTTGACATGGTGATGGCTGCCCTCATGCTCTTGGGGTGTGTGCATGTGTGGCACTCTGATTTTTGCACTGCACAGCCCTCACTGGAGCAAACTGAGACAAGCTGGTTATATACAGTCTTGTGTGGCTGTCTTCTGAATCCAGCTATTGCATGCCTCCCAGGAAGTGTCAATTAGCTCCTGAGGTATGAATAAACTCTTTCAAATCATGCCCTCTTATTTAGAAAAAAACAACTCATTCAAGGTTCCAAGAAAACTCCTGCAATCAGGGCCCATCAAAACAAAGATAAATATATAAGGTGTGTAGGTGTGATTGATTTACTTCCTTTTGATGATATCATTCTCTCAGATGTGCACTGTAGACTCAATCCAAAGCCTATCAAAGCAAGAGGAAAATTTAATTTGACCTCAATGGGCTTTGTACCAGGCACAAAGGATCATGCCTTGTAAATTACATTTGGACAAGAGCTTTTGTTCATTTCTGGAGAGATTTCTGGTTTAAAATTGATGTTGCACGATAGGAACATGTCCTGTAAACATTTGTGTGTGGTAGTAAGCAATGGTAACATTTAAAATGTGAGAAATTACGTAATATCAGACAGGAAGAATGTTTGCAATAAACAGCTTGAAGAATAATGGTTTATTGTTACAGGAAATCGGATTGGCATCTCTGGGAGCTCCAGATGATTTCATCGAGAAACTCGCTACGGTAATTTAATAACTGAGGGCTCAATTTTCCAAAGCACCCTGTGTTGTCTTAATTCTGCTGCCACTGAAGTCACTGTTAGAACTCCCATAGAGTTGAATGGGAACAGAGTGAAGTCCATGATTGAAAAACCCCACCCTGAAACAGTTGCGTTGAAAGAAAATAGCTTTGGCACTCCTTATTCAAAGTGACAGTTGTGATTAAACACAGAAGCTTAGACAAGATCTCCTCTAGCACAAACATATTGGGCAAGAAGAGATTACATGTTATTACATTCCTACAGAAAATTTCAGGAGGCAGCTTCAGTAGCTGTTGTACCTGCATGTGTCTCTTCTCTTCCACCCTGCCAGGCAGATAATGTCCTCTGCAGTCAGTGTGGTTCACCTGAATCCTAGTCTGAGACTACTGAGACCCAGAGTTACAAAATTCAAATAAAAACAAGGATATGCCTATGAGATTAGTGCCCCCTGCACCAACTCACCTGGGCAATGTATTGCACCATCTTTGCTCCTTTTGATAGATGAGATAGTTCTGAGCCAGAGCTGGTATCCCTTCAAAATGACAGACCAAGAAGTCAAGCCAGGCCACACACCATTCTTCCTTCAATATTGCACTAACAGCCCATTCCCTCTCTTGCTGCTGCAGCTAGATACCCTCTGTGTGAAACAGGACACAAACTTCTACCAACTAAGGCTGAAACTTCAACTGGGTTGTCCAGCCAAAATGAAATTTTACTTCATGGAACTAAACTAATTCTTAAGCACACTGAGTCTACCACTGTGCCCCTTCTAGGAGAAGAAATTCAGTCTGTGGGGACATTTATTGGATTTATACAGTGGATATTTGACAGAGGGCAACATTTCAAATAGAAATGTAAACTCCAAATGTATTTAAATCAGTGATGTGCACTTACTCTTTTTGATCAAGGAATCATATGTTTCTGTCTAATTTTCTTGCTAGGTTTATTGGTTTACAGTGGAGTTTGGACTATGTAAGGAAGGCGATTCACTGAAGGCGTATGGTGCAGGGCTGCTGTCTTCATTTGGGGAACTGCAGGTGTGTTCTGTGGAACAAAATTTCAAAGATGTTTATAATTGCTCAGATTTCTGAATGTCTTCATATCTTTATTTTGCTTCATACTTTGTCCATAGAAGTAGCATGAAATGTTGTACTTCTTTGAAGAGCTCTAATAAATGTGTCAGTGTAGACATACACTGGGGTCTCATACCCACTTCTTCCCTAGTGAATGAAATTGTTGTTGTATTCCACAGGAGCAACTCTTTCCTATCTGAAAGGTAGTGGCATTCAGTGGCTCTATATTTCTTTCACAGCAAATTCAAGCACTTTTTAACTGAAATAAATTTCTTACCTTTTTGCTTATAGTATTGTTTATCGAGTAAGCCTGAGATTCAGCCTCTTGTCCTGGAGAAGACTTCTGTCCAGAAGTACCCTGTTACTGAGTTCCAGCCGATCTACTATGTTGCTGAAAGTTTTAAAGATGCAAAAGAAAAGCTAAGGTAATCTAGCCATTCCACAGAAGACCTATTTTCTTGTCCATTGCCAATACAGTGGATCCCATTGCCGTAACAGGTCTTAGGCTGATAGTAATGTTTAGAGAGGCAATAGAAAAGTTGCGCAATGCTTAAAGAGACTAAGTCATTGTTACACTCAAAAACTTGGGCAATATGGGGAACATACCTTATACATGATGCCAAGAATTTGAGGTTAGTCTAATGAAGAGATGGTTACAGATGTGTAAACAAAATGCAATGAAAAAAAAATATTATTAGTTCAATTGCAGCTTAGGGTGAAAGCTAGCTAATTAATGCAAAACTAGTCTCTTCAACACTATGATAGTTAAAACTTTTTGAACAAAAAATATCCTAGTATCTACTCCTTTTCCTCTGAAGTTATGCTCACCCTTACACTTTCTGTTGTGTCTTAAGTCAACGGTTTCAGTCTGGTGGTGGGGGTTGGAGTTGTCAAGTAATCAGCATCCTGATCCTGGTAAAACACTGACTGGATGGCCAAGCCCAAAGAGTGGTGGTGAATGGAGTTAAATCCAGTTGGCAGCCAGTCACAAGTGGTGTTCGCCAGGGATTAGTACTGGGGCCAGTTCTGTTTAGCACCTTTATGAATGAGCTGGATGAGAGAATTGAGTGCACCCTTATAAGCTTGCGGATGACACCAAGCTGGGTTGAAGCATTGATCTGCTTGAAGGTAAAGAGGCTCTGCTGAGGGATCTAGACAGACTAGATTGATGGGCCAAGACCAATTTTATGAGTTTCAATAAGGCCAAATGCTGGGTTCTGCACTTTGGCCACAACAACCTCCAGCAACGTTACAGGCTTGGGGAGGACTGAGTGGCTGGAAAGCTGCTCAGCAGAGAGGAACCTGGGGGTGTTAATTGACAGCTGGCTGAACATGAGCCAGCAGTGTGCCCAAGTGGCCAAAAAGGCCAATGGCATCTTGGCCTGTATCAGGAATAGTGTGGCCAGCAGGACCAGGGAAGTGCTTTTACTCCTGTACTCAGCACTGGTAAGGCTGCACATCAGATACTGTGTTCAGTTTTGGGCCCCTCACCACAAGAAGGACACTGAGGCACTACAGCATGTCCAAAAAAGGGCAACAAAACTGGTGAAGGGTCTAGAGCACATGTCATATGAGGAGCAGCTTAGAGAACTGGGGTTGTTTAGCCTAGAGAAAAGGAGGCTCAGGGGAGACCTTACTGCTCTCTACAACTACCTGAAAGGAGGTTGTATAGAGGTGGAGATCAGTCTGTTCAATGAAGTAACCAGTGATAGGACAAGAGGAAACAACCACAAGTTGCACCAAGGAAAGTTGAGATTGGATATTTGGAAGAATTTCTTTACTGAAAGGGTTATCAGGCATTGGAAGGGGTTGCCCAGGGCAGTGGTGGAGTCCCAGTCCCTGGAGGTATTTAAAAGATGTGTTGATGTAGTGCTTAAGGATATGGTTTAGTCAAGGACTTGTCAGTGTTAGTCTAATAATTGGACTCTATTATCTTAAAGGTCTTTATCATTCTAGGCAATTCTGTGATTCTGAGGTCTCCAGAGCAGGGCTGTGATGTTTATGAATAGAGTTTATTCCTCTCTTTTGTGAGGAGGTGGATGCTGTTGATGCTTCCTTTCTTCCTCCTCAGCCTAAGGTTTCTTCAAGTTCATTTTTATGTTTTCTGACATGCTTTACGTCTTGCTCCTTCTACATAGGTCTGCAAATCTGTCTTACTTCTGCTTTTACTATTTATGTTAAATTTTTTTTTCTTTATCCCTTTTGTTTCCTCTAAATCTGTTTGGGTTTTTTTTTCTCAGATTCTAAGTTTGCTTTACAGTGAATAACTGACCAGTAGGGAGTTCTTGATAGCCCAGGGACCACTGGCATGATCCTATGCTCATAACTTTAAGGCCTCTGTTATCAGCTCATGCTGGTACTCCATTATGCTGCATCATGACTTTAGGGTCAGACGCTGTTCACTATGTACAGCATAACTACTTGCTATTCCCGCCTATATAAAAATTATTAACGATAGCTACTTTAGCATGTGATTATTCAGAATTAAGCAAAACTAAAACAAATTAGGTAATAGCTACACGGTCATCAGATAATTGTTATTACAGCTAAACAAAACCCCAAGCAAGCCTAATAATTCCAATCCTGAGGCCTGTGTGGTTACTTTAATATATAGCCTCCAGCTTGTTACCAGCAGTGAGTTTACAAGATGACAGGGCTACATAGTAAATCTTTCAGTCACTGTGACTCAAATACAAATTCGGTTCCAGTTTAACAACACTTTCAAATAATGGTCCAGGTTCAGTTCTGGTTCTTGAAAAAGGAATGGCCTAGACTTTGTTTGGGGTTCAGCTTGAGTCCCACCTCACAAAAATATTTCTATTTCTGTTTCAAAAACAGTATTCCTGGATGTTAGCCAAGGCACTGGGGGCTAGCCATGGTTCACAATCAAATGTTTCACTTGGAGATGCCACACAGGCACATGTCCCAGACCTGCTCTTTCTCTCTCATACTGAGACCCAAGATATCCTGCTGCCTCAGGCTCCCCACCTCCAAGGTCTTCCTAGCTACATACCCTGTTGCTTCCACAGTCATCATAAGCCTGAACTCTGGGTCAATAGCCTTAGCTGATATTAATTAGGACTAAACTGAAGGAGCAATGTTGAGGTGGCATCCAGCACATTCCACTCTTCTGGGCATATGGGATTTACCATGCTGAGTCACAGTCTACTTAGTGGGGCTGTATAATCAACTCTTGCGTGCTTTCCTTCCTCTTTCAGCAATAACTTCACTAATCTGAAGCAGATATACAACCCAGTATCCTGCTGGGGTCTACAAGGAGCCTGGAACAATGAGGCCTCTGAATGGGATGAGATGGTCAGAGCTCTTTCCACAGTTCTGTGGTTATGCAAATTAATGTTTTCCCAAGACCCTAAAATCTTAATGCTTCTGCCATGGAATTAACTGTTCTGCAGCAGGGAAGGCTGCAAGTAAGGGGTGGCAAGAATGCTGCTTCACTCCACTGACCATCTCCTGTCTTTGCAATGACCTGGAAGCCACTACCAACCCTGCCAGAAGTTAGCACTCTGCTTGATCCTTCATATGCCAGGATGGCATTGGTACTTGACCTTATTTTCCCAGAAATTGCAGACTTGGATCAGAATTACTATATTTTGCATTACTGAAATGAAAATGAGGTTTTCAAGTTTGGCAAATTCCAAGAGCTACATACCTGGTCTATACTAGGAACAGTGTTGCCATGCCAATAGCATAATTATTCCTGTTTGGAAGAAACCAAAGATGGTAAGGACAAATGCAGATTCAATTGTGTTACAGAATGCTGTAGGTCTCAGAACGCTTAGCAGGAATTTCAGCTATTTCCTCTTGCAGATTTTCTTATTCCCCTCATCAGGAAATGCACACACCAACAAAAGAGTTACTGAAAAAAGGAGCTGTTCAAGTCTGTATATGTTTTTGTATTTTTACCTCAGGAAATTTGCTCAAATGATCCCTCGTCCTTTCTCTGTTCGGTACAATCCCTACACCCAGAGGATTGAAGTCTTGGACAATGCAAAGCAGCTGAAGAACTTAGCTGACACTATCAATAGTAAGGAACTACAGATATTTTACATTTAATTCCTCAAAATTTGGATCAGAAATAGCAACAACAAAGCAGATTTTGCCTGGTTGCATTAATGCTCTGAGCCTGACCCAGATAAAGGAGCACACATCTCCTCTCTGGTGCAAAAATTGTTTCCTAATTCTAGCCAAGCTTCAAAACAGCATTTCCACTAGACTTCCGTGTGTTACATCTGAAACATCCAGTTTTAGTGGAGGTGCTAGAAAAGGCCAGAAGGATTCTGATATGTGGCTCTAGCTGTTCTCAGTAATGAAGAAAAAGCTTGGCTTTAATCACATTTCCTTTTCCATTCTAGCCTTTTTCCTGATACATTTTCCCCCTTACGTTGGCTAGCCTGCTGAGAACCAGCACCCCTGATCCTGTGAGCCATCCTTGTATGGCAGGTGAAGGCACAGGGCTGACTCTGCAGACTGTACTCCAGTAAGACCCTAATAAATGTGTCCAATTGAGCACTTCTTTGCTCACCTTGTTCTTTCAGAAAATCGATATAAAGGGTAAATATATACAAGAGTGTTAGAAATGGGCTAGTTGTAGAACTAACTTCTCTGATTACTGCCTTTGCAGGTGAGATGGGGATCCTTTGCAATGCCCTCCAGAAGATAAAATGAAGATTTGCAGTAACTTGATAATCTCTGGCTACTGACTAGAAGCTGCCATGTTCAATGCCAGTCTTCATCTAGTCTCAGTGTATTATCTTCCTGTGTACTGCATGAATGCTTATGTTATATATCTTAATTACTATAGATTAGCAGAGAAAGATATCTGCAGGCAACCCCTGACTGTTTTGGCCACTTTTTCTCACTAATGCATAGAAATGACCTTAGTTCTGGAAATCTGGGGAAAGCCTGCATATCTCTTGTGCCAAAGGTTAGCAGGAGGAGATTTCCACCATGCAGAGCTATAGTCTGCTGCAGCTGTGGGGTTGCATTACCACCCTGGGCCCAGGGACAGGATGGCAATGACTAACAGACTAATCCACCTTGCTTTCTCTTACAGTCATTCTCCCCTAAGTCCCTCACATTTGTGCAAGGTTCTCATGGCGTCCCAACCTCTACACCTTTCAGGGTATACATATCCTGCTTGGCCCATTGTACCTCTACTTTTACACACAAGCACCTCTATCCCAAAATATTTTTTTTTTCCTAAAAATCTGATGTACCCATTGATCCAAAGCACAGATGCTAGCAGAAAAGACAACGAGTATGCTGCACTCTCATTAAAAAAGTTTTATCACTGTGTATAAAAATACTGTATTTGCACAAACATCAATCCCCAAAAGGTTTGTGCAAGTCAAGAACACAGTATGCTGTGATGTATCATTGGGCTGCGGATCAAATTCCCTAAGGAAGGCACTGAGACTGCTTATCCAGGGCATGGAGTCCACATCTCAATATAGTACCCACAAATGAACCCTTCAGAGGAGAGTTACTTAAAGGCAAGTCTATGTGGCGTTTTGCAGTTGGATGTAAGGTTGGTTTGTCAATACTTTGCACAAGCAAGAAACCACACAGAAGTTTTTAACAGGGCATCAAGGCCTTATTAGTCCAGTCTCAAAGTTATGCTGGCTGTAATGCTGTGTAACATCATGGATTCAGAGCTTATTCAAGACCAGTCAGCTTACAGAAAGAGGAGATCTCTCTCTTAATAGACATACTCAGCTACTCACTGTAGAAGGCTGACCTGTGAAGGCTATCTTGTGCTGTATGTGTCCTTCTCTGTGAGTGCTTTATTCAGCACTGCTACAAGGTATCTCCTAGCTTTCTGGACTCACAATCCAGAAGGTGGATAAGAATACCTTAGAAAAAGAGGAGAAATGGTTCTTACAAAGCATCTGAAGACATCAGATGTGAAGACACATTCCAACTCCTAACCACTGTATCTGTGGCTAGAACTCTCACCAAAGCTATGGAAGACTGGGTTAGCTTTGTCCCAGTCTGAGTGCATTCAAACCCAAATATAGTATCTTTCAAGACCACTCATAAGTCATGATACTTATTGGAGTCTCCTTCCTTTTCACACCTGAGCGTTAATCTACCTTTTTCTTTGGTGAAAGAAGTCTTACTCTTCCTGGCGTATAGCTTGACTGAGGCAGCAAATGGAAGCACAGGTGATGCCATCTTAACCCAATAGCTGAGCCATGGAGAGAGAAGAGCTTTGCTATTCAGGAAGCTATTTCTGTGTTTTACCCAATAACTTTCACTCAAAGCAGCTAGATGCCCTCTTGAACTGGTCCACATTGTATAATACCTCCTGTACTAGTTGGAGGAGGAAGGACATCAGCACTTGTACATGGGAACAGAATGGAGCAAAGCAAAGCTGAACAGTATTTCCAGGTTGAAACAATTCTGCATCATGATACTGACATGATTCAGGAGTCACATTTCTCTTAGAAGATCCAAAGATGGAGAGGGATTTGAAAGCCCATGAATCTCATACCTACTATTGTATTACTCTTGTATTTATAGTTTGAAAACCAATGGAGCTTTAATGTAAGCATCGTCCTTTAGGAAGATAGAAAGTACAGCTGTTTCCATTATATTTATGGTGGGTAATAACATTAATCTAAGGATACCAGCTGGAACCCTTTTCAATAGACATATACTTATGCAAAATGGTATCATTTTGGTGCTTTGAAGTAAGCTTTTTTATCTCTGCATTTTTTTTCTTCCTTTTTTCCTCATGACAATGTCTGTGTAGATCTTTCAGTACTGCTTGGCATGTATTTTCACTGTGAAAGTAGCCCATATTTTTCTCTCTTATTATAAAAGGACCCATAAGGTAGCAGTGTACCACAAAGAGACAGTTTCATCCCAAGGGTGAAGTCTTTCAAAGAAATCCCCGGTCAGCTTTCCAAGCTTCTCTGCTCCTGGCTGTTATGAGTGACAGCAGCAGTAAATCTATAGTGATATTGAGAAACCAGAATTCATGATTGTCTTTCATGTGCAAGTGGAATGGTTGAAGAGTATTGATGGCACATGGCTGATTCAGTGTCCCTTAATGCAGGTTTAAATGAGCAGTAACTCCAGCCAAAGCAACATAACATAGCTGTTCAGCAAGACTGAGAGATGAGAAAGTTAAATGCTTGGTATTTTAAAAGCAGATGAAATATACTAAAAGTAGATTTTCTTGCAGAACAAATTAGCTTGTGCATATCATATGTGCTTTAAATAGTACAAATAAGTTGCATTTTCAGTAGTACTTCTTAATGAGTGACTACTTATTTCCATACCTATAGAAAATTAAAGTTGTGTAGCAAAATGCTTTTTGTATTATCTGGCCAGTGTAACTCCACTCAGGTAACCACACAGGTTGATCAGACTTAAATATCCAGGTAGGGGAGGAATGCCCACCTGAGGTATGTTTCAACTCAAAAAAGGCTCTCTTTTACTGTTTCACTATCACTCATGCAGACAAGATCATGAAACTGATATTAAAAAAAAAAAAAAATCTCTTGATATGTGTAATTACCTAGAAATATACAGCAAAGCCTATGCATACTCTACGCATCTTTTTATGCTACTCTGACTAACATATCCCAAGCTAATCTTTTAAGTAACCTTCCTTTTCCTATCCCACTTTGATCACATTTCTTGATGTTCCCACCTCCAGCTGTTTCAGGTAATCAAGGAAGCCATTTTCCTCTTCCGTGTCCTTGGCCAAAGTCAGTGATAGTGATGGAGGGAGGGCTTGTAAGCATTGGTTACACAGAGAGGTGGTCTCCTCTGGTTGTCTTAAGATGCCTAGATCTGACAGCAACCTTGCAGAAGGGACACTTTATTCCCCAGTGGATGCAGAGATTATTGAAAGAGGGATTAAGCACAGGAAAGACTCCACGGGAATGCATTCTTTTAAAACCTATCTCTTTGCTACTTCAAACCATGCTAGCAGTTGGCAGAGAAGACTTTTTTTGATGTTCAAATGTAACGATTTAAATTAACCTAAATAAACAGATATCTTAACGCTGTATCCATCTCATGTGAATAGCACTGTGCTCATACAGGTAATAGATAAAAAATGGACAGGTTGTTTGTGGTCATCAGCCATGGCCTTTTAAAATACCCACCTGAGGGGCTGCACAAGAGGGAGTAAGCCTACTCTTGGGGTGGGAGATCCCCCACCTTCTGTAGGGAGAAGCTGCCCATCCCCATGGAAAGATGACACACGGTGCTCCAGTCCTTGCATAGCACTTTAAACTGCAGCCCTCAGCCTGACACCTCTTAGTCTCAGGTCCTGAAAAAACAGGATTCTGGGATGTCTCAGCAGAATTGACTTATATCATGGGTGAGGTCTTCCTGGGCCTTTCCTAAGCATGGATTCAAGGCAGCATTGGAGTGTCTACTGGCTGGACAAGGATATTTCACTACCTAGAGAGCCAGAAATCTCTGTGCTGCAAAGGTATGCTATGCACTCTACCTGTGCTGCTTCAGCTATCACACTGGCTGATGAGTCCAGTTTGGCTCTATAAGAGAAACCTCAATTTATATGTAGAACCATTATTAGTGCTAAAAACATATAGAGATGGGACTCTGACACTAGAGTGTAAAGACAGTCATAGAAATCTGATGTCTCTGCTTTGCCAGCGTTTGTGACCAGTGCCTTAAACATGCATCTCGAGCCCTAGGGCTTTCACTTACATGTCCATAGGTAGCTGGAATAGGAGACTTTGTGCTATCTGTTGTTTTTGCTATGCCTGTGGCCTGGATGTGGGGATGCATGCAAGCACCCTCCATAGGAAAGGGCCAGTTTGGACTCAGTCACACTCAGCTCAGCTTGCTCTCCCGCACCAAGCCTTGACACCACTGCTGGGGGAAAGTGGGCCTGGGAAGAGTATTTTTCCCCCCTTAAAGCTCACTTCTTCTCTCCTCGCCCCGTTCACTTTGCAGCTGCAATTCAGCCACCCCTGAAGTGCCCCCTTGCCCTCCTAGAGCCCCGCGGGACCTGAGCCAGGCCGGNGCCCCGGGCCCCGCGGAGCCCCGGGCCGGGGACGCGCAGCCCCAGTCCGCGGGCCGGCACTCACCACGCCCTGCGAAGCCCGGGTTCTGGATGGGCCGGTGTTTTTCAGGACGCCAAGGCTTGCCTCCTGGGCGTGGTGCTCCAAAATCCACCTTGGGGTTGGCCGTCTCAGCCAGGCAATAGACGGGGTAACTGCGACCTTCCTAGTGCTTTGTCTGGGGCCAAGGGGGAACACGGTGCTGTCCTGGTCTCTGGAGAGCAAAATTTGGTTGCACTGTCTTTATCTTCCCTGGTCAGGGAGGAGACAAGAGCAATATGGCACTGGGGGGGTGGGGGGTGTGACCCAGCCAGGATCAGCTAGAGGGCACTTCAGAAATGGCTCCATCTGCACAGGGAGCACAGAGGTCGTCTCTGCGGCCCTGCAAGATAACTTTCATAGAGGTTCCAGCACACTGTGGCTTCGAATATGAAGATATGGGTGCTCATACTCAGAAACATTTTTGTGGGTGTCAAGGGATGCCGTGCCCTGGCAGGAGCAGAGCTGAATTTCCCCTGAGCTTGCCCTGCCAGCTGTGAGAAAGATGTGACCCCAAGATTTTTGAGAGTCTACCTTACTGAAGACAAAATCATAACAGAAACAAGTTCCAACAGAGGACAAAGCAATCAACTCTTGTAGGGCTAAGGTAGAACAGGTCAGATCCTGTGGGCAGGAAAATCTCAGAAGCAGAAATTACACTGGCTCAGGTCTCTCTGGTTGTCCCACAATTGTATCTGTGCACAGGGGACATTGTGTGGATTGGGCTAGGGTTTGAGGGAAGAGCCTCTTTGGTTCCCTGGGGGCATGGTCAATGCAGAGAGGGTCCCAATGAGGTAAGAAAGGGTAGGGAGGAAGGGCAATCTTTGGCATTGTGCAGGGCAGTCCAGACTGGGAGATGTAAATGGGGCTCAGACTAATTGCCTCGCCACAAAAGGGCCCATCTCCAGGGTTGAACAGCTTGCAGACATGTTCAAACAGAGCAAGAGAGTCATGCTTTGAAGTTATCCTGAGGAGGAGGGTTATCTTGGGCTCTTGTGCATACCCTGCGCAGGCGGTTTCCCTTGATGTGTCTGGTATGGCCAACATAAATGTCCCTACATCTAACACAGTAGGAGCCAGTTTGCTTTGCTGCTGTCTGACAGCTCTGATCTCACCATCCACACAGACGCACTGCATCTTCAGCCCCAACACATCCCTGGCCATTGCTCTGGGAGAAGCACTCCCATCCTCAGGTAGTTTCCACTCAACATCTGGAAATTGCAGTCCACTCCCCTGTCTCTCAATGAAGACTGACCTGGTGGGGATCTCCAGCCAAAAGGAAGAGACCAGCAAGGAGAAGGAGGTGTGTGGCATGGAGTCATTGAACAGGCAAGGCAGCCTAGACTCCAACAGGGAGGATAGCGGAGCTGCTCTCATCCTGACCTTCACTCTATGCAATGTGAGGAAGACTGAGCTGTCTAAGGCGGCCAAAGTCTTTGAGGTACAGACCTCACCATTCCCTTCCTTCAGTGAGCCCTCTCTTCTATCCCTATTGCCTTCACCTTTCCCAATCTGCATCTCCCCTTCTCTCACCCTTCTCCTGCTCCCTGCCTCACTTATGCCTCCACTTGCCTCCCCCCTTTGTCATTGTCCCTGTTTTGCTACAGCTGCTCGGAGAGGTTGGCTCGCTTCTCAAGGTGAAGAAGGAGAGTGCTCTGGAGAGAGGGAGCAGTAGGACACAGTAATTTAGAAGAATAATCATTTTATGTAACAGCTGTTTATAGCAGATACCAATCTATTATTTCTTTCTAGCAGTTGTGGTGGCCAGCCATGACTAAACAACAGGCCAGCACTTCAAGCACTCAGGTTGTGAGGATCTTAGAAGCTAATGAATTTTCTCCGCATATTTGGCAGGAGATACAGCAAATATAAAGGCTGTAAACCATACAGGCATTATATATTCTGAGCACTTGAAGTATCGCTACCAGCTGCTCAGTCTCATCCATGAAAATGAGTAACTCAAAAGAAAAGTATTGTATTTGTTACTTATTTTCAATCCTTTGCAATTATTTAATGATTATGGTGTTGTTATACACCAATAGATCTGCTTTCATTCTGCCAGGGTTTTAGCAGTTACCCAGCCACTCATTTGTTATTTCTGCACAGACAAAATGCTACAGTCAACAGTATCTCATCTTTTATCTCCATCTCTCTCTACCTAATTCTACAGTGTTTAATCTTTAGCTCTGTCTGTATTTTAGCTCCTTCTAAACTGGGCATTATTGGGCTTCATTGCTTAACGTGCGCTTCTTGTTAATACCTCTTTTAGTCACCTTTTAAAGACATTGTAGAAGTGTATCTAGACTTACCTGGCTTTCCAGTTGTTGGAGAAGCTGCATCATATGAAGATCTGGCTCTTGCAGATGTTTGAAACTCAAATCCATCACTTTGAAACCAGACGAGCCAAAAAGCCCAAGAACTCTGATGATGATCTTGACATTTTTGTTGAATGTGAAGTTCAAAGTGCTGATGTTAGTATCCTTATCACCTCCTTAAAAAGAGTAGCAGAGGATGTGAAAACTAGCAGAGAAGACAAAGGTAAGAAACATATGCATCTATTAGTGATATTCTGTTTCTTTTTGGAGTAATTTTTTTAAACTTTAGCTTCATAATAGTAATTTAAGTTGTCTGGAAAGCAGGTGAGCATCTGTTCATTTTTCTTCACTGCATGACTGTTTTCCCTGAATTAGAATCATTCCTATTGATGTAGAAAGAGAGACACTTCATCATAGCCAGTGAAACTGAGGTCAGAAAAGTGTTCCAGCAAAAAGGGAGATGAGAACGATAGAGCAGCAAAACAAGAAGCTGAGGAGAAACTGGAAGCTCCTCCATAACAAAAACATTGTACACTGAGACCTGTGCAGAGAACTGACTGCTCTGGGGTGAACACATACACTTGATAGGAGTGCAATAATTTAACAGAGGGTCTGAATGTTTTATTTGATTGCAGCATATTGCATTGGTTTTGTTGAAAGAAGTAATACATTTGTTTATGGTGTCCTGGATACTGTCATCTGGGTCCAGAAGGACTGTCTGGAGGTAGATTGCTCCTTTACTGAAAAGAGCAAAATGCAACAAGCTATAATAAGCTTTCAGAGTGCCAGAGGGAAAGAGTGTCAGAAGTAAGTCTGCAGGTACTGGTCAGGCTGGGCGAACCAGGGGAGGAATATCTTTTAGAGAACAGGTCTGCTGCCAAATCTGGAGTAACAGAGCATCAGGCATTTTCCCAGGCACATGAAAATCTTGTTTGGACGTTGTGCAGCTTCAGAGGTTGCACTTTAGGAACAGTATCTCACCTGGCAAAGTGCTGCAAGTGGCTAGCCTGTGGTGTAGCCCAGGATGGGAAGTGAGTTTGCCAGAGCTAGACGGGTATTTTTCCTATTTACAGGCAGGTAGGGGATGGGTGAATAAAACAAGCTGTTAGAGACCTTTAATGCAATCCTAAGAATGTCAAAGATGTCTCTGGCAGATGAGAAGGCTGAGAGTCAGCTCACAGGTTGAGTTCTCTGAATACAGAATTTCTGTGGGGTTTCCCACCCTTGACAAGGCCTGGGAGAAATCCACAGGGTTGCTTTAGCCAACGCAGTCCTGGACACCTCTGGACACCTCTAGGGGCTGCTTGAAATTAATCTTCAGGCTAGTGATGAGAGGCAGTCCCTGTAAAACTGTTCTAAGGGACTGTTGGGATATCAAAAGGATATCACTGTCATCAGGAAGACTGGAGAGCCAAAGAGGGTTTGGGAGTTGAAGAAGCATTTCTTTAGGATTTCCTTGGGATTTGAGAGGTTTGTGCTCAGAAGTAGCAGTTAGTTTCAGGTGTGCTGGGACTGGGACCTGCAATAAAAATCAGGGACTATTAAAAGAGGGTGTGTTTATGGTTAAAACCAATATAATATAATTTTCTTCACAGTTTCCTTTTTCTTATGGTTTTGAACAGCAATCATAAGAGTAATGAGGCTTATTTTGGATGTAATGATATTAGAATTAATATACTTGGCATGCAAATGGCCAGTGTCTTTCTGTTTCTGTTAGCTCAGACTTACACAGAGCACTCCTTAATTTGTAAAAAGACTTTTATGGGTGTTTCAGAATTCAGTAGTGCCCGAAGCAGTTAATGTGATTTCAAGATGAAAGGGTCAGATAGTTGGTATTTGTGGCCCACAGAGACACCTTAGGGCACCAGCAAGAACGGGGGTTTGCAGGTTTTTGCCTTACAACTCTTTGTGCTACCTCCTATTGAGGTGGATTCAGGGGTGCTAAAGTGTCAGAGGAATTTCTGCTCAGCTAGCCTCTAGATCTAAGATTGGCTAGTGGCCCATTTTACTGGTATAACTTACTGGAAGTGGCAGTGTGTCTTACTGAAAGGAGCTAGCTGCCACTTCACTTTCTAGTGGGATTTGCAGATGCCTGTGAAAGTATGTTGGTAACTAGGAGCTATCTAAGTTGTATAAACATGCTTACTGGTCAGCAATTATTTTTGGCTAAACATGCAAATATGTACCTTCTGGCTACCCCCGTCTCCTAAGTCTCCAGCTCCTGGATTAATCAATTTGTTTTCCACATGGACTGTTTTTTTTTTTCTTTCTTTTTTCTTCATAGTTTTTAGGTGAGCCAGGCAGGCCTTCCCAGGCAGTTTGCTGAAGGGCAGTGATAAGACAACGCCCTGGCCATGATGTCTTTAACCCAAATTAATTTGGTGCTCATATGATAAAAGCAGTAATCTCTGCTTCCATGAAGCAGACATAGACACAGTCAAACTGGCATCTGTCAGCGCTATCCCTGTTTTATTGGCTGCATCCATTTCTGTGATGAGGCCAAAGGTTCTGCTGCAATCCTTCCTCCCCTCTTCTTTAGCCTGTCTGCCCTCTCCCAGGACTCAGTAATGGATAGGCAAGATGTATATGGGGACATACACTGGGACACTTCTGATCAGACATAGGTTTTGAGGAGATATGGCCATAGATAGCAAGAGAGGCATCTTGCATGCAGAACCAGCTAAAGACAAAGGCTCAGCAAAAAAATTCTAGGGTGATGTAAAACATCTGTCAGACTAGTATTTCTTCCTTCTTATTGAAGAATTAGCCCTAACCGCATGAAAGAACTGGGATTTCCTGACATCAGGTGTATTTGTAGCCTTGTACCTTTGTGAACTGGCTGTGCCTGGATATAATATAACAGAGCTAAAGCTAAATTTTCCATTCAGTAGAGAGATGCTTGGTCTGTTGTCAAGTATGAGGTTAAGGTGACCCCAAATGGGCCTGTTCTGAGCTCTAACACTAAGTCTGATCACAGCCTCAGTCTGACCTCAGAAAGCAGTATCAACTTTTTTTTTTTTTAATTCATTGATTAAAAATGCTGGCACTTAAATTAAAATAAACACCTTTTATCTTATTTTAGTCACCAGAAAAGATCCCCACTTCAGGGGAAGGAAACTTTGAAAATTCAGCTAATGCTACAATAATTTTGCTAAAAAACCCAAACCAAAACAACAACAAAAAACCAAAACAAAGAGCCTGATATAAAAAAAAAACTTGAAAATACTTCTTGGCCTGTTTTGTTTCTTGAAATTTCCTGTTTTCCTTTAAAAATGTTGTTTTCACTTTTAAAGGTATGAAATTTTAAGACTGCTTTTTAGACATGATCAAAATATTTTCTTAAATCAAAAATGCAGAAACAAATTTATTGTGCTGCCTCAAACAGAACAGCTCATTTGGCCCAAAAGGAAATTATTTTGCCTGTAGAAACTGTTTCTACTAATTAAAACTGAGATATTATCATTTCAAGTTCATTTCAGATCCTTTTTCATCCAGTCTGCCAGTTTGGTCAGCGAACAAATTCAAATACTGACATATGGTGATATGAAGTTATGAATATTCTTAGCTATTGATGAAAAGAAAGCTTGTAATCTTCAGCACTTTTATTTTCTGTCTTTTAAAAATTATTAGATCCTATCTATCTCATTTAACTCTTGCTGCTTTCTCTCTAGTGCCTTGGTTCCCCAGAAAAATTCAGGATCTGGACAAATGTCACCATCTGATCACCAAGTATGATCCCAGTTTAGACCATGGTCACCCTGTAAGTTTAACATCACCATTCTTTCATTTTTTAAAAAACTCTCTGTAGGGAAGTCTTCACAAGGAAATTTCAGGAGTAAAGGAATTCTCATGAAAGGACAGAAAAAAGAAAGGGCCAGATAAAGGCTTATCGTTGGTAGAATTAGGGACTGCAAAATGAATAACTTAATATTGAGAAAATCTTACAGGACCTGATTCACCAAGGTGTTTATGATTAACATCAGACATGCGTGAGGTAGTTTCTATTCAACATATTCTTTAGCATGAGTTTACATTTTATCACTGAATTTTAAAAAAAGTCTTATTATTTTGCCCCTGATATATCTAAGGTATGCCCACATTGTACTAACTGGTCTACATAAAGGTTCCCCAACCTCCTGCTTCTTGTGTTTTCTGTGTTTCAACCTTTAAAATATTCCATATCTGCATTTTTAATTTTGCATATGCCAGGAATCTCATTCAAGTGCTGATGTACAGAGGATCATAATGAGAACAAGTGGTAAAGAGCTAGTCACTAATAAATACCAGATCCTCAGATTCCACATTGGAGAGTATCATGCTTAAGCTTGCAAAAATTGTCTAGACAGAAAACAAGATAAATACAAGGCAGCACTGAGTAATGGATATGATACCTGAACTGAGATTTTAAAGGTAACTGGAAGAGCTCAAAAGGTCTAGTAGTTTCAGTTGAGGTAAGCATCTAAAGATTAAATAAGAAGCAAATGGGAAAGATTATAATCCTAAATTACATCTGACTTTTTACATGGTCTTTGGAGCCAAGATTTTGGCAATATTTATTGATAGCACTCTGAAAAATATTGTTAGAATATTTGTGACATACTTTCCCTTGAATTCAAGCAGTAGGCCTTGGTTACGGGTGGGCCTCAAAAAGGGCTTGACTCATAAGTTTTGTGTGTATACTCTTAGCCTTGCCATAAGTAGAAGCTCTAAGAGAACAGGGAAAATGCAGCGTAGAGCCCTGCTCTAGTGATAATAATAGTAAGGCAAAGTACTGGGGACAAACAAACACTCATTTCTCATCAAAGTTTTCCAACTTTAGTACAGATGAGATATGAGTTAGTTACAGACAAAAAAGGAGCTCCAAAGCATCATTCGCTGATTGACAAGGTAGGTCACAGACTTGTTGTGAAGTGTTCTGCCGAACATTACATAGGAGTGATGCATGGAAAAAAAAAAAAGCAGCATAGACTTTGCACTGCAAAATGCAAGGAAGATTTAGATGGATGTCAATAGAAATTACAAGATTTTGTAATTCCCTTTTCTAAATGTCTGAATTCTGTTCTGATCCTTTTGTTAGCCTACACAACATGAATGTTGTTAGCTATGTGCAGTTCTGCGTGGTATAAAAAAAACCTTTCCAAGTCTATCTTCTGTTTCTGAGAATCACTTATTAAACTATAATGCACTAGGAGAGCATCATATCCTCCTTAATCAGGACATCTTTCACTCTTCCTCATAAAACCAATTCAAGTATTTGTCATTTGACTGAGCTAGCTCTGAGGCTGTTTCTGATGAGATAAATTAATGTACATTGGAAATTCTTTGAATTCGACTAAGTTCTCTTACTTTGCCAAATAGGAGGTATGAGCACTGAAGAGTATGAGAGAAAGCACCAATGGTGCAGAATTACTGGAGTATTGAGTGGGGATAAATCTACATTGCAGAATGCAGCACAATGTAGAAATACCTAAACTACCTTGAAACAAGTTAGCTCAGGCACTGAAAATCATTTGTTTGTGGCAGGAGGAAGCACAATGTGGGCTCACTTACTGTGCTGCTAAGCATGGCTCAAAAATGGATAGGTTGGAGGAAAGTACCAAATACACTGATGTACAGGTGGCTCAGCAGAGATTTTGCATATACATTACTACCAAATAAGCCATTCAGGCTGTCCATCTTACCATCCTTAGTGGCCAGAAAAGCACACGGATGACACTGTGACACCAGTCTCTCGGACTGACACTAGCAGTGGGAGTCCCCCAGGGAGGCTCCTGCTGCTCAGAGGGTGAGTACAGAGCCCTGGCAACAGCAGGGACAAAGCTGAGAGGTCACAGCATCAATGCTGATCTGGCCTGATGGCTTTTCCCCATGTTTTGCATGGACTTATTACAGCTCCTGACAAGCAAGAGTGGCATCTGAATGTACTTATTATCCTTAACACACGACAAAAATAAACACGCTCTTGGGATCCAGTTCTTTCCTCAGATTCACGCACACAATACTTATTAACTGCAGTATTATTGGTGTTATTGCTACACTGAAAATTACGTGAATAAACCTAAGGGAGAAATTTGGCTTGAAGTACGTAAAGTGGTTCCAGCAAATTCTGAATATTTTAGAATAATAAATATTTGTACAGTGATGCTGATCAACTCTACTTTATGAATTATATTAGTAACAAAGTGCCAGATTTCAGCTTTTATTCCTATTATGAATGATGTAAAATTCAAAGGGATTTGATTCCACATCTCTATTCATATTTAATAGCTGGAGAAGCCTGATTGAAGCTTGACTTCTAGTAAACACTGAGGGGGCAAAAATAAAACTCTGGTATTTAATAAGTAAATTGCCGCTTTAAACATACCGCTGAATAAGTCTTTATCATAACATGGTAATAAATGGGCAAGGGGAGATTGAGCTGAAAGCTGGTACTTTCTACAGATTCAGTAGGGGCTCCAATGGTGTCTAGCCGGTGAGAACCCCTTCTTCACCCAAGACACAGGGTATTGTCCAGGTGCAGTGTACTTTCCTCGGTGATGTGGTACTAAGCTTGGTAACATCATGTCCATCACAGCCCTATATTGAAACCTTTGTGCTTAGTGCAGAAGAGAAATGATTCAGACATTCAGCTCCTTCCCAGCAGGAGTGACACCCTTATTTTAAATCCATTTATAATGTGATTTGCATTTAAATTCAATGCAAGTGTAATGGTCTGTGATGTATTGTTTATGAACAACTCCAAAACTTCTCACCAAGCCATGTTACTTTTGTTTCCGGTCACAGGCCCCAAATTTTCATCAAAATGTCATGGGTGTAACTGATTGCAGACATTGGCTTACCCTGTTCATAAGGCTCAATATTCATTGCCTCAGAGAAAAGAACCTATTTGAGGCTTTGGTTTTCTGAATGATTCTGTTAAATTTATTTATGCCAACAAATGTCTCTTAATGTAAAAATTTTTCAAATTATTTTCTAACTTAGGGATATGCTGACCCAGAGTATAAGAAACGGAGGGCATTCTTTGCTGACCTTGCCTTTAATTACAGAGCGTAAGTACAAGGTTGTTGAAGAGAAACTTTGGGAGTCTGCATGTGCTTTCAGGCATCTTTGTGAGCAAGAAATACCAGAGACTTAATCTTTTGTCAATGTATCAATGGGGCTATCTTTTAGAAAATAGAATTCAGCCATAGAAGCTTTCACTCCATATCAAATAGACTTTTCCCACAACAAAGCAAATATACCTTAAGATAACAATCTTAAGATTGCATTCACATTATTTCAGTGCTGTATTTTGTCTTAGTAGAGGTAATTTCTCAATGTGACTCTTTCATTTCAATTTTGCAGTTCCTTTTAGAACTAGCTCCTGAGCTGAGGCAAATCTTTTTTCAAGAAACTACAAGGAACAATGTTTAGGAATGTATTTTTGGCAAAGAAAAGCAATTTATTGGTTTTGTTATTTACTTGACAAAATGTCTCTAGCCCTGTACATTAGCTACCTTAAGATAACAACACCTCTCAGAAACACCTCTCAGGTCTTGTGTGGGTGATCAAAAACATTTCTGCCTTTATGTGTAAAACTTCACCAGAATCATACTGCTGTCTGACAAAGTCAAACAGATGTATAGGTGGAACTGATTGTGGATTACAAGTCTCATGGCATCCAAGAACTGGTGAAATCTCTGAAGTGTTGAGAGACTTTCGAGTACAGTTTTCCCACTGCCACCATATATCACGGCTAGCACAGCACAAAAGGCTCACACTGACTGACTCACAGATACTGAAGAAGCAATAGTGAGGACAAGGAGACAAGACTGCCTATCAGAGAAGTTAGTGATAACCACACAGTGTATGCCTGGGCAGCTTTCTGCTGATGAGTTTAAGAATGCTTCTCTGTGATGACACTGTGCTGATCACACCCTCCAGGGATGGACCCTCCAGGCACATACTATGTTTTCCTTGCTAGATTGCCTTCAGCAGAGGTAACGGTAGGCCTGAAGGCCTCTTCCATAAAGCAGAAGGTGGCTCCCTTTCTTACCATATCCCTCTGTTTCTTCCCCACACAGGAGCAGGGGAGAAAATGCACACATTAGAGTCTACCAAGACAAAGAAGTTGATTATGTACTATTTAGCTGTTTTTACCTTCATTACAGCAACCATTCATGGTACAGGCAAAGAAAATGATACTGAGAAACTGAACTTGAAACCTGCTTCAGACACATGCATTATTTCCTCTCTTTGTTACAGAGGAGACCCTTTGCCTCGCATCGAGTACACCGTGCAGGAGACTGCAACTTGGTGAGTTTCTTACTCATACTCCATCTCCTGGGCCATTCCACTGCAGCCCCAGGAAAGACTGGCAATGGGAAACAGTTATAACATTTTAAAACCATATTCGTCCATCTCAAATTTTACTCTTTTGTTAAGTGTCTCCTTTTGGTTATCTGTTTTGCAGAAAGCCATTCTCGGGGCTGGTCTTCACTATTCACTTTCTAGAGCAAAATTCATTTTCCTGACCATCTCCCTGCCTGCCAATCCCATTACGATAGCAGAAGCCACAGAACACCTGGAGTCTATATTATAACCTCTTCTAACTAATCATACTGTCATATAATCATATGGTGGTGACAGAAATATCACCTTTTCAAATCTGTTACTAGGAGAAAATGCCTACTGGCAGGATGGATGTTCACTCATAGGATGTGGCTAATCCAGTGTTCATAGGACAGATCAGCCTTGCTTGCTTTCCTACAAGTACTCATTGCTGTTATCATGAAGAGGTATCTTTCTCTCAAACTGAAGTTAAATTAAATTTTGGAGTGCCCTTCCAGGATACATTATTTGGACTGTAAAACACCTTGATGTCATGTGAAATAATGGGAAGTTACTTTTACATGGGTGCAGCATTTTTTAACTGAGGTTTTGTTTCTCCTGAAGATTTGCCACTCAGAAGAAAAAAGAAACAAAACAAACCCCCTAAATAATTCAATTCAAAGTATGTTTGCATACTCTATGTGAGGTATGTGGCAGATTTGAAAGAAAGCAGAGTTCTTATTTCATATACCTCTGTTTCCACTTTCTCCCACTAACAAAGCTCAGTAAGCAGCAATAATTACACATTTATATGATAATACAAATATAAATGTCCAAATGTCCCGAATAAGAGGAGAGCCCTAGGATTGTGCAGGGTTCCACACGGGCACATAATAAAAGAAAGTCTTTATTCAGAAAAGCTTACAATTTAAATGGAATGACAGCCTAAAGGTGCAGGAAAAAGGAAGAGTGGTGACCACATTTTATAACTGTGGAACAGAAAAAGCTCAAGTTTAACTGATTTGCCCCCAGTTATGCACAAAGTTTATGTCAATACCAGCAATTAAATCCATACACTAGAGGTCTCATGCCAGAATCTCAATCACAGGGCCATCCCATCCTTTTCAGTGATTATTTTGAATAAAATCTATTGTATCAGAAAGCTTGGGAGGTGTTGCTTGCAATCACAAAGAAACCTTGCATCTAACTCATCCAGGCAGCCACATTTTTATTAAGCTTAAATAGGTTTTTACAGCATCTTTCGATTGTCAAAGACTGATGGTCCGTGTCATGCTCATGATCGCTACCACCAGCCAACAATCTTGGCATAGAATGGTGTGTGGGAATGTCATATTTAAGAAAATTTAATTTTGTGTTCTTTCCTGTTTTTCGCTTTTGTTGCCAACCTCCGTCATTCCAGCCCTTCTCCACCTAGAATTAGTCCCACTGTGGTAACAGAACAGACCTTTAAAGGAGTATCTGTCCATTTCCCCAAACAACCAGCCTCAGCAACACAAGTGCTCTTGTTATGTAAAGTTGTTTCCAAAATTAGACCTCCCAATGGTTATCATGGCCCCCAGGGGCTGTGCCCTGAGGTCAGCTGCATTACAGCACAATTTAATTGAGCACTGTACAATTGAACGGGAAATTTGTAGCACAGACTAAATTCCCTTGGTGTTCACTCTGAAGAGTTGTTGGATGCCTTCAGTTTGTAGCAACATGGTTATAAAAATGAAAACTAATCATGTGAAGAAATACAACTTTCAGAAAACAGAGGGTACAGATGATCTGAGTTTCTGTTTTCAAGCAAGCTTCTTGGAAGGATCTGAAACTAAGTAGTCATAAAAGGGATCTTATGGGTAAAAACTATATGAGAAAAAGGGAGAATCTAGGACAAAATTATGAGGATGCACCTGTCACATCTTCGTAACAAAGCTGAACTGTGCTACTTTTTTTCTAAAAGAATAAGGAAATTTATGTAAAATAAGGTCATTGGCTTTAAAGTCTTCCAAGTACCTGGCTCCATCCTTTGTTATAAGGCTCCTTTCCAGAGTATTTAATAGACTGTGCTTTCAGCAGTTTCTCTTTCCATCTCTGGACTGAAGTATCATCAAGTAGCAGCTTAATTATCCTTTGAGTGATAGTTCCTCTATGTGGTAAGGCATTACACCTATTTGAGACACTACATTAGGGCAAGCTGAACTGTTTGGAAATACCTACTACTCTACTGACTTCGGAGTGAACTTAGATGATTGCCTTAGAGGTGTTTAGAGCGGAGGGACACTTACCTTTGAGTAATTCATCATTAGTCTCTAAGAGTGCCTATGTTTCTGGGGTAGTCAATGTTTAGACACACAGTAGAATGATACTTTGATAAAAGAGACTGTGCAGAATTGTAAACAAGCCTGCTCTCTCTACACTCCAGTCTGGTGATGAACTCTGTACTGGTTCAGATACTATGCAATCCCACTGAAGTCAGTAGTATTCTATGGGGAAATACGCCAGGGCAATGCTTGAACTCTAGCCCTCCTCATTTTTTCCTAACTCTTCTATGGAAATGGCCCAGTCTCCTGCGGCTTTTGCAATAGTGACAGCAGCCACTGTTTTCGTCTGTACTTTTTTTTTCCTCCTTATGTTTTTCTCCCTCCCCTTCATTCTGGTTCTTTACTCCCACACTAAGACATTCAAACAAATGAAAAGAACCACTACCAGGGACTGACTATCACCTCCATAGCAACAATAGCATCACAAAAAAAAATACAATACAAAAACAACAAAAGGTCATTTTCCATACCCAGCATTTCCAAGAATGATCTCAATTTTCATAAAACAATGTTTATAAAATTGTTAACACCCTAAGGTCATGTCTGAACAAAAATAACCATTTCTATAAGGTTATTTGCCATCTTATTACTAGTTGTTTGCTTTACAACAGCTAAATATATTTAAACCCATAGCTCTAGATTCAGGCACCATCAAGTTTTGGAGAAGTTTGAAGCCTGAGCCCAAATCTGGTTATATATTTTTCTTCAGCTGGTTTCTTTTTGTATAATGGGCTAAATGCTTCAAGAAGTTGGCATGTCTTTCAAATACAGAGCCCATGCCAGGCATTTTGAACTGCAAAAGTATGAACCTCTTTGCTTGTCCAGATGTTACTCTTCAGTATCAGAAAATATGTTTTTTTAGGAGGAGGTTTGTAAGAGTCAAATACAGGCTATGCTTCAGCATGGAGATGGAGGGACTGGCACTTCCAGTTGCACCCCAACATAGAGAGGGAGGGAATACCTTACTCATTCCATCTGTAAACTACACAACACAGAGAGGGTCACAGCCTCAGCTTTCTCCCTGGGATTTCCCTGGTACCTCCCACACACTTATACCTAAGCAAGAAACACTCCTGAATCAGGATTAGAGTCCTACTACATCAAAAGAGGGTGTAGGAAGGGATAAAACAGATTTGCTGACCAGAATCCACCTTCTGAAGGAAAAGTGAAACAAAAAACCTTTATGCTTTGTTACATCCAGCTATGCATCAGCCTTCAAGCACCAGGTGACCTGAGCTCATATTTTTAAACTGTTGCCTATGCTAGGGGTTTATGCCTCTCTCTGGATCTGTAGATAGGTCAGATAAGTACTGCTTTATTGAGGTGGGTCATGCTACATGGCTTTTCTTTTCAGGAGAGAAGTCTACAGGAAGCTGAGCAGCCTTTACCCTACTCATGCCTGTACACAGTACCTGGATGCTTTCCAGCAGCTGGAAAAATACTGTGGCTATCAAGAGAATAACATACCTCAACTTCAGGACGTCTCCAGATTTCTAAAAGGTCAGTCTTATGAACCATGGTTTATTACAGGGTTTCCTTGATACATTTGTACACTACATATACACACAAACCATCTTGTAGGACCTAAGCTGATAAGCAGACCTGATTAACTGTAGAGTTCCCTCACGCTAGATGAGCTGTAGCACAGGGCATTAATACCAGGCATATCTAGGGACCAAGCTGTAAGTTTGTGTGTGCTCTGTGAGTGGCTGCAGTTGGCACAGAACTAACCAGCTAATTCCAGTACTGGCAGCAGTACAACCACAGCAGCACACTGCTCAGCATGACTTCCACACACAGGTTTTCTATTTTTTTGGCTGTATTTTGTGCTTCTATAACTATACTGCTAGTAAGACCCAAAACGTAAACACAAATACAGGTACATACCTCTCAAGCCCATTTTTCTTCTGATGCATGAAACAGGATGATAATGTTTTGGTAGACAAAACAATTTCCAGGAGGTCCTGCTAGTCAGTCAGCAATTGCCTTGAAACAACACTGCTTCTCTCTGTCTCTGTGGCTCCACTTGCCACACTAAACTCTTTGGTGGCTGGCAGGAGTGCAGAAAATCTAGTCTGTAAATGCATGACAACGTGACCTTAGGTGAAAGGACACATAAGATTGCTAGACTGACCTACCTGCTGTTAGCTGAGGGCTCACTAATAAAGGGCAGGAGAGGAAGGGAGCCTGCATTTTATGAGGCCCCAGGCTGCATGGATTTCGAAGGCCAGGTGCTTTGTGTCAACCAGCTGATTTCCTACTGTTATCAAGAATGACTAAAGAAACAAAGTTTTTAAAGCCTCCTTGCTCCTTCTCAGTGACAAGGAGATGTGCCAGAGAGAGGAGAACAGACATAGGATCACTATGATGAAATAAATAATTAAAAGTATGGCTTAACTTTAAATAAATTAAGTTTAAATACAATATTCAAGAAATCAAGTGACCTGCTCCATGTATTAGTAGGTGATGCTAGTAAGCTTGAATAGGCTTTCTGTTGCTGAGGAGTCTTCAAAGATATTGCTATTTGTAGAGAAGATAAAGCTGTCTGATGACAAGGTTTTTATTTCACCTTTAATGTAAGGGAATGGAGGGTTGGCATGTGAAAAACATCCCTCATCAACACCATCACATGCAGCTGTAGGAATTTGTCTGTGTATGCATTATGTATTTTCTCAAGTATTTTTCCTTCTATTCAACTATCCATCTTATTTCCCTCCTGTAGTAAGTAGACTGGTAAAAAACATTTCTAATAAAGTAGTTGATGTCGTCTTATCTCACTTACACAGTAGCTGACAGCCAGGAGCTCCAGGAATCATATGATGCTGATTTGATTGCCACGGATATTCATATTCTTTAAGTGAACCAGGTGATTTCAAAGTGGGAGAATTTAGGATAACGTAAGAATATCCTGTCATAATACTATTTGTATTGTTCATGTTGGTTGACAGGATTTGATTGCCTTGAGTCTGGGCCTACTCACTTCTTTTGTAGGCTCTGGTTCTAAATTTTCTCTATGCCATAAAAATTGTCCTAAGAAACACAAGTGCAGTAAAAATAGTAATTCTGAAAATTCTGCTAATAATGATTGGGAAGACGTTCACTGTGAGTTTTTAGTCATCTACTATAAACACGAGATGTCTAGCGTAAGCTAATAATCCAAACTATTCTGACTGAGAATGATAATCGGGCACTTCAGAGACATTTTTTATCATCCTGGAATGGAAGTCTAAGGAAAATGGAAACAACAGCTCCCACCCTCCTTAAACTGTAGATAAAACCTGGATTAGTTTAGCCTACAGGTTTTCTAAGAGGTTATGCATAGATGGAACAAAGTTTGTTAAAAAGAACTCTGTTTACAGCTAGCCACAAGAGTGAGTAAGCTAGTTTGGTCCCGTTAAGTGGGGCTTTGAACTGGTATCTTACTTATCTTCAATGATTCCCTCTAATGAGGTTGTTTCCCTATGCAGAATACTTCCTAGAATAGCATGAAGACTGACATTATTGCAAGGTCCCTTTGTAACAAACTCAGTCTGAGTCAGAAACATTTGCAAGGTCTGTAAAATCTGTCTTAAAGGCAGTCTCATGCCAACAAGCCACTGGGTGAGAAGGATGATTTATAAGAAGTTCTTCTGATTTATTACTAATATGGGGGGCCTTTACCAGCAGCATCAGCATGGCCAGAATTTTTGCTTATTACAATTCATCAGTTGACTGTGTGCTTAAGCTCTTCCCCATGTTACAGGTTTGCAGTGCAGTGCTCAACCAACCAAACTTTAACCAAACTATAGGCTGTGGTGTGTATCCCAAAATTCCTTGTCATACACTGGATGCATTTCACCTACAGCCTAGGAGATGCACAGTGCAGTTCCTCCTGTCACTGACTAGCTTTGAGCGAGCCCCAAACTGTCTCACTCTTCCATTTAGGACTATATAATGTATCTTTGCTAAATACTGCCTCTGAGGACTGGACCATTCTTTAGCACATGTGATGATAAGACTTTATATAGACTAGAATAGAATAGAACAGAATAGAATAAGCACTGACAGGTGTGGTGCATCAGCCACCTCTCTAAGAAGCCTGTTTCCAGTGTTTGACCACCCTCTCAGTAAAGAAATGCTTCCTAATGTCCAGTCTAAATGTCCTCTGGCGCAGCTTTGAAAAATCTTCCATGGTGCAACTTTGAATGTAATAAACTCTAGGGGTGCAGAGAGAAAGAGAGGGAGGGACATCCTGCAGAGAAAGTGATCATGTTGTAACCAGTCTACACAGCCAGATAAGCTTCCATCTTTTCTTGTACTCAGCAGTATCTGTGAATTCAACCAAGCAATTCCTTTTGACATCAATACAACTTGAATTACAAGATCCGTCTAGTGTTACCTGGCCTGTTAGTGAGGCTGGTTTGAATAGAAATGAACTCTACATCATAAGTATTTCATAATTACTTAAGGGGAATTTAAATGGTTAACCATGTGACCACTTAATATGAGAAGTGTTTTTCTAAAGGGTTAACTAGATGAACCTAGGCATGTGTTTCTTTCTAGGAAAGATGTTTGGATTTAGGCATTCATTGTCCTCCACGGCTGGAAGAAATTACAGTCAGTGAATTCAAGCAAGCTCACAGTATAATGCACAGGCCTGTATACATGAGTTTCTTAGGCCAAGAATTAAGCCTTACAGATCACTTTAGGTCAACTGCTCAAGACCTTCTCTTTAACTCATTTTTATTTCAGAAAGCTTTGTGCAGCAGGTCCCATCAGCCACACCCCCAGTTCCCTACTGATTGCTGGGTTTATTGTACAGGAATGAACTAGAAGTTCAGATTTTGCATATTACCTTCAGCAGATAACTTTTTCCTATGGCTTTTCAAGGCAACTGGCCAAGTCTATTCCATCAGCAGACTGTCTGATTCACTGGCCTATATTTAAAAGGGCATCTCAGGGAACATAAGCTGTAATTTTAATTTTCCCTCCTGCTCCTCCAACATGGATGCTAAAGCAATATCATTCCCTAGACTTTTTCATAGTCCTTCCAAAACTTAGGGCTTGGTTCTTGCCTGATATATTTTTCAGCTGGTGTAGTTTTCACTTCACACAGACTCAGAATTTAGCCCAAAGGTGACCAGATTCTGAGATTTTTCACATTCCTCTGGACTGGTTTAGTATGGCATCAGCAACAAGTGAGTACCCTTCTTGTGCCAGCTCCTGGCCAGCGCCTAAGGAGACATAGCTGTTAGTCTGTCTATTCCCCTAAACACTCTGCTTTCTTTACTGGGGAGAGGGAATAATAGTAAGCTGCTTTACGATGACTTCAGATTCCCTGGTTAACTTTGATGCCTTTGCTCAGCATATAGACAAAGATAAATGCATAATCTCCATAGGGTTTTTTTACTGCTGTTTTCAGCTTTGAGGAAGTTCTATATCCATTACCTTTCAATTCAGTGGAGCAATAGAAGATAACCATGGCGAATGTTAACCACTTAGTCTCTCACATTGTCAGGTAGAAATATTTCCTGCTGTCCACCCTTTTTCTGTCCTGTAGAGCTTCAGATGTTTTGTCACTTCTAATTCTTCCAGTGAAGCCTTTCTTCTTCTTCTTCTTTCTCTCTTTCCTTTTATTTTTTTTAATGAGAGAAGTGCTAATAGCCAGACAGAGCAAGACACGAAATGCTGGAAGAAACATTAAAAACCAAACCAAAACAAATCTTATAAATGGCATGGTTTCTGGGTGGGATTTTTTTGTTTGTTTACATAAAATAAATTAGGTTCCAGGCTTCATGACACAATAGAATATGGATAGAGAAGAGACAATAAAGTCATTTCTGATTTAAAAAAAAAAATGCAGTTTTATGTTTTAAAGAAGATGAAATGTCATTTATGGGAGCTGAGAATGCAACACAGATTTTGAACATAAGACTTCAAAAAGATTATCATTGGCTCTCTTTTAAAGCAGTGATTTTCCATTTTCTTAGCTTTGCAGACCACCAACATGTTTCCCATGGAAATGTAGATTTCGTATTCTGCTGACCATAGAACTGGTTATTTTGTTAGTTGTCTCTCACAGACCTTTTGTAGTAATGGAGAGCTTCCTGGGGTAATATTGATAGCACAAGCTGAAATCAGTGTACGAAAGTATTACATTCTTCTGTCTTGTTCTATGGGCACATGCAAAGCAAATCACGTACAATCACACCACTGAGAGGCTGTGTAGTTAATTCTAGACAAACCTATAGGTGAAAAAAAAAACCAGAGGGGAAAAACAGGTGAAAGCACTGACGGAAGCTGATGTTAAGAGGTTAAGGGCCAAATTCCAGCACCCTTATCTCTGACGAGACTCTGCTTGCTCTTTCTCCTGCATATTGCCTTTCTAGCAAAGTCCAGGCAGAAACATAAAACTGATAGCAAGTTTTGCCAGTGCTGAGCTAGTTTATACATGTGGAGCATGCACTGATAAAGGGAAATGAATTTGAATAGTATGCTCCAATTCTGCATCTGGGGTATATTGAACTAGGCCCACTGAGGAACAGAAGAATTACTCGGTGGAGCAGATCTATGGTCCACTTATTTCTGTCTTCAAAAGTGCAAAGTACCAAGGGTTTCAGTGCAGGCAGTAAGAAAGTTTGCAGGAGGGAGCTAAACAGTAACCTTGTGTCAGGGTGCTCTCAGACAAGGGAAAGGGTGGGGTGTGTCCCTTATCTAACTCCTATTTTTCTTTTACATGTGCTATACAGGAAATGAGAGAGAATTCAAGAACTAACCAGGACTGAAAATGCAGGTTCTGTCCCCTGCTTGATCATAAAAATCATGTGATGTCAGACAGATCATTGCCATGTGGGACATAGTAGATAACTGTGTAAATGTGCTGAAAATGTAAACTGAGGTAGGCAGAACTCCCATACCTGGTATCACTACTGTGTGAATATGTGTAGGATGGATGGCCAGGTGATTTGATGTTGCAGTAATTTGACCCACAGCAGTACAGGGGCACATTGATAACAATAAGCTAGGGTGTTCCTTCTATTCTTGGGTGGAGGGAGCTATGGCAACAAAACACAAATGTCCTCTGAAACAGCTTACCTAAAGTAAGTGTGTCATGTAGTTAACCCTAGAAATGCCTAAATTCAATCTCACTTCCCTTTGCAGGAAGAACAGGTTTCCAGCTGAGGCCAGCCGCAGGACTCCTATCTGCTCGTGACTTCCTTGCCAGCCTGGCATTTCGTGTCTTCCAGACCACACAGTATATAAGGCATTTCTCTTCCCCTGTGCATTCCCCGGAACCGTAAGTTTGATGCTCTGGCACAATCCCATCCTTCTGAATGTGTTGGAGATGATGCCCTTGGGAACAGCTCTGGAGTTCTATCCAGTAGTCCACAGAAGGAAACAATTGAAGAAACTGGTAGCTGGAGAGTTAGAAGGGGAAGTCATGCATGAAAGGGTGTGGGTCTCTGTCTCTCTTGCAGACTTGTCTGGGGAAAGAAAAGACTGGAGAATATCTGTTTTAATCCTTTCATCCTGCCTTTGGTTACAATCTGCTGGGGTTTGATTCCCTGCTGTGAAACTCTCCCAGTAAGTGCTGGCCAGACAACAGCAATTACATTTCATGAGAAATTACAAGTTCACACAGACACTTTTGTTGTATGCTAGAAAAAAACATTTCAAAGATGTTGTGACATAGGAGACTAGTGTCCATGCCATCCCGAGGGAGACAATAGCCAAGGTAGTGGGAGGGCCACTGGCTCACCATGGCAGAAGGGCTCCCTTCAGAGTCAGGGCAGATACCGAGACAGCTACTGCAGAGCAGCCCTCACACTAGCTCCCTTTGGGGGTCTATCAGCTAAAGTTCTTCATGGGAAGTTCATGCAGGGCAGGAAAAGAAAACCTTTATTAAACATGAAGGTCACTTGCTTTCCAGAGACTGCTGCCATGAGTTGTTGGGTCATGTTCCTATGCTAGCTGACAAGGAATTTGCCCAGTTTTCACAGGTAAGAAGCTTGTTCTGCTGGCTGTTTAGCCAGCTGCTCTGGATATTTGGCCAGACATGTCTCAAAAGCATGCAGTTCACCATGCTTGAAATGATATTTCAAGACCTGATTTTTCCTGAGTTGCAACCTCCAGGGGAGGTGGGCTAGGGGTGCCCTGGGAGACATGTACTCCAAGCGCATGGTAGCACAGCTCCTGTGGACATCGTATAAAGGAAGGGCAGGCAGTTCTTGTGGGACTCCTCTGTGGGAGGGCCATGTCAGTCTGCAGAAGGATGCCAGTAGAGCCTCTGCAGTGCTGTGTATTTGAGTTATGCTGACTATGCTGTTCCCCTGGCTTCCTGTCCTACACCACATGAACCTAACCAGCAACAGCCATCAAGCCCTGAGGCTGGTTCTGTCTCTAGATGTACATTTTTATCTCACATGATACTTTAATTGTTCCCATCACTATGTCATTCATTAGCGTTGTTTTTCCTTTTACAACTCACCAGATTCTCACAGCATTGCTCACAGTGGTGAGTAGGCTCCAAAAAGCAAACAGAGATTCTTTGTACAATAAGGGGCTATTTAGTACGAGCAGTAATGTCAGACTCAAGTGACCTCAGTGACCTCGTATAATTAAAGACTTTGTAACTATGAATGTGCCTCAAAACCATAGCAGAGAGAAGAATATAACTTGTATTTTAGGCTTATCAATGAGTGGCCAGTGTAGGAACTGGCAACAAGAGCAGAAGGGTTACATGATGTAGGTCCCTGTCAGAATATCTTTAAAAAGTTCATAAATATTGGTTATTATCAGGTTCAAATGAGTAGTACTTAAAATATCCTAATGATCTCTAATTTATTCTGGAAGCAGCCTCTTCAGTTCCATTCAATACCAGAACTGAAGACACATTAGAAATAAGAGATTGTAGCAACTTCAAAAGTTTCAGCTTTCCTCTTTTCTCATCTGAAACACAGACTATATGACATGGGATGACATTAAATGAATTTTCACACTGCACTTTTTTTTTACTCCACAAAGTATTTTGACAGTTGAAATTCACCCCATGAAAATTCCTTTTTGTTCCATTCAACATGAGATGATGAATGGTGAAAATGCCCTGATTTTGTTTGTTTGCTGCATGATATGGCTCTCGGGATAGCTAAGAAGAGACATCTATGGATTCCTATTGTGAGAATAACAATTAAAAGGAAGCACAGATGAGAGTAAACAGAATCCTGCCTGCATGGGCCTGACCCACTCATAAGGGCTGTCGGAAAGAGAGTGAGAGACAGAAAAGTAATGGCAAAGATAAAGCCCACCTTGTTGTCCTTCCTTCTCATGCCCCCCAATGAATCTTTGCCAGGGATAGTCCAGCATTAAGCCAAGAGACAGTTAACATTACACAGAGAACGCTGAGAATTAAACACTCATCTAATGTGGCTCCCAGTGGTATGTAGCTGGGGGCCAGGGAGAGGTAGGCATCCTGGAAGCCATGGAAGGTCATTTTGGGTGACAAAAACAATGAATAGTTCATGCTATTCATGCTAGAAATTATGTGGTCCTCCCCCTTCCCCTCTTTCTCTCCCTTGGGCTGAATAATCACACTAGTGTAACACTGCCTGCCTGCTTGCTTGCTTTAGGATATTGGACTGGCTTCTCTTGGATCATCTGAAGCGGAGATTGAGAAACTAGCCACAGTAAGTACAGATGGCAGTTTAATATTGGAGGCAGAACCCAAACAATTCACTGCATATCCCTTACTGTACAGGGAAGGCTCTTCTCCAGTGTCTCAGATTAGCTGCAAAAATGGGAGCATCAGCAGGATTGTCTCTTCTTCTCATCCACAGGTTAGGGAGGTGCTGGAGCAGGGGCTGGGGTTCCTCTGGGGAAGTCCAGAAACATGTGATTCCACCTGTTGAAATGCTTATATATTTTGCTTCTATAAGACTACATTTATGAAGCTGAGATCCTATTATTTCAGCCAGAGGCAGGTCCCAACTCGCTTTCCAGATTCACCTATTAGACTGGATACCCAACGTAATTCTTGCATTTTCTCCTACCCAAGGTGCAGGGAACCACCAGATTTTTATTCACCCTGTATTCATTAATCTCACAAAAATAGGTGAGCACCTAAAAGCAATTTGAGAGCAGGTACTGTCGTTCAGTTCTGAGTCACTAGGCCATATACATCTGCCAAAACAACTCATGCAGCCCCTTGCTGGCATCTTAACTTGTTCTGAAAGAAAGCTGGAGGCCAAATAATTTTTTCTTTTTCTGATAATCGCAGCCATTTCCCAGTCCTGATGATTTTTTCACAGAAGGAGAGGAGCCTTACCCTTACCCAGTTGGGTGAGGTTCATTCAGGAAAGAGGGTGGAGGGCAGGACTCTGTCACTCTGGAAATTCCTCACCCAGCCCACAGTCCCACTCATGGTGAAGTGGAATAAGGCACTATGTGAAGGAGATTATGGATTACCTAAAATCTATCTGCATATATCCATCCTTGGGTCAGGACTAGGAAAGACTAGCAGTATTTTTAGAGTTTAGAGAGTAAAAGGTACCAGTGCTGAATTTTTCATAGCATCATCCATGTCCTGGGCTGGTGATGTGAGGGGACTATGTGGGAAGAGGCAGTGATACATCTACATTTCCTCTGCAGCTTCCCCTCTCTGTGTCTAGAGAGGCTAGAGTAAGATTAAGATCCATGCCTCTTCTAGGGTTAAAAGAGTTATGAGTCCTGGGAAGCCATTTTGCATCATTACCCAGGTCTTGGTGAGACTGGGTGAAGGCCAACACCTTACATAGCATTTCTCTGCAAGCACCCCTCCCTAACCCTGGATTGGCTAGAACTAGATTAGAGATGTAAATTCTCATATCTGAAGCTGTTATAGTATCATCTAGGTTTTGGGGAGATAGAACAAAGGCACCTTTGTGAAAGAGCTACCTGCAATTCAGAATCTGTGAGAATACAATACTGTAAGTGCCATTCAAGTATTCTGAAGAGTTAACATATTCTGGATTAACATCTCAGTCTTCATTTGTTTAAAAGTTAGACACCTAATCTAGGCTTATTGTTTAGGCTCCTTCACTAGAAAGTGAAGATAGAGAAGAACCTGCAGTGTATTCATTATCCTGACAGAGATGTGTAACATAAATTCTTTGTTCTCTCTGGAAGTCCCTATCATTCTCTGTTCATTATAAGGAGAATGTAGGTAACTAGCTTACACGATATGACAACATTTAAGCTAACAAAAAGTTTATTTAAAGAATCTCAACTTTGCTTGTTGCTACAGACTATAAGATTTGTAAGACAAACTTTGAAATGCCATTATTTCATACAGTCCCTGAACTTCTCTAAGCATGTGGATCTGTGCACAAGAGATGGGAAATTGCTAGTGTTCATGTTGTCCAAAGAGTTACACTAGTACTACATTTCATGTGCTGTTAAAACAGTGAGAACTGAAAGAACCTCACTAAAAGCCAAATACAGGATATCTAAGGAACCACTAAAAAAATTTCCTCCTTTCATGTCTGATTTTCCAGTCAAAAAGACCTTCTGCAAAATGAGGAGATACTCAAGACTTTGTGGTGTGAAATAATCAGAATCAACATTATTAACAGGACAATAATGCAGAACTATCAGCTGAACTGTAGAGAAAGCAGCTCAGGATTCTGCAGAAAGAAAGATCCTGGCATGTTGTTTCTTTAGGGGTAAATTTGCAGACTAAAACCAAGTCATCAAAGTTATAAGACATGTGAAAGAGTGTTGGAGAAAGAAAGAGAAAGAAAGAAAGAGGCAGACTAGACAGAATAACATAGAGATTCACATTATTTAACAAACTGCATACAGTTATTTAAAGAGGGTGCTGAGGATGCAATACTTATGTCTAAACTGAAGCCAAGGTCCAACCCTGTGTATGAGGCAGGAAAGAGCTACATGTCCCTGAAGGAACCCTGAAGAGTTGTGACACAAAGCCATATTCTTGAAATGCCACATGTTTTCCATGTTTTTATTTTGTTCAATACCTATCCATTTGCTCAGGGGCCAGGCTGTGTCCAGAATTGGTCCTCCACTGTCCATTTGCTTAGATGCTACAATAAGGGAAGTGCTAACAGGTTGGCAGAGGCAAGAGTTGCTTGTGTCCCAATACTGTCCAGCAGGTAAAGGAAGTATGGTCATAAGCCTGCCTTATTGCAAGAGAGAAGTATTTTTATTTTCTACTGGAGCATGATAAAGATGTAATTGGCTTAATGTTAAAGAGTATCTTAAATTGGCTGCTAAAGGATAAGTCATTCTTCAATTTTTCTAAATGCTATCACACAGGCAAATGAGGAGGGAAACTGTTACTTCAAGTACCTCACCTAGGGTCTTGAACCCACTATGGGGTCTACCTGTCTTTCTGGGGACTATGGATTGAAATCTGTCAGATTCCACTGACTCTAATGAAGCTCGGGGGTAAGAGGTTGCAGAGGAATTTGTACCATCTTCCAAAGAAAGAAGGGGATAGGACTTGATGACTGTGTTTACCCATGCAATTATCATTAGCAGTTTTTTTTTCTTTTTTATGGGAGTGAGAATGGGAAGGAGGGTAAATTTTGAAAAAATGTTATAATTTGTGTGTGTTATGTATGTTGAGAGAAAAAAATATACAACTAAATATACAACTATAAAATTTGAAGATACAAAACCATCAAGGAATAAGGATAAAAGAAAGTTAAAGGAAAAATGAGAAGCTTAAAAATGAACTGCCCGCTGAAATTGTTTTTCACAAATTGTTCTTATTACTAGCTTTATTGGTTCACTGTGGAGTTTGGTCTCTGCAAGCAAAACGGATCTATCAAAGCTTATGGGGCAGGACTACTTTCGTCTTATGGGGAACTTATGGTATGTGCCAAACATATGATATTGAAAGATTTCTATAATCCAGTTTTCTGAACTCTCTAGTAAAAGCAAAATATTGTTTCATCACATAAAAAAATATGATTTAAAATACTGATTTTTCTTTTGCAAAAAAATTTCATTCTTCATCCCAGAAGCTACTGAGTAGGGGAAAAATTTACTGCAGGATTGCACCTGTCTTCCACCTTAAGAGATTAAATGCAACAAAAGTAACCATCCTGTAAAGCATTAGATTTTCTTTTTACTGCTCCTGGCCAGAAGTTGACTTTAACTTTACTGACCATTGACTTTAACAATACTCATGTACCTTTCTGAATCACTCACTAGAGGGCAATATTATGCCTGTTATGAACTCTGCGCGTTCATCCATGCTATTGACATTCATGCACATACAAATCAGAAAGGCACTGACTGACTGGACCAAATGAAGTGTGAAGAAGCTTTAAACAGCATGGACACCGACAAAAAGAAAATGCTTTCGTATTTTCCATTCCTAAACACATTTCCAAACTAATCATAGCTTGAGTTTTATGTAGATGAAAATCTGCATACACAGGTTTGATATTGCCCTGCTTGGACAGATTAACTGTGGGAAGAGAGACATACACCTTTACAGAAAGCTTATGGGCTTCCCCTCCTTTGGAAAAAGAGCTAATAGGGGAGATATTAATTTCTCCTGAGTTTCGCAGAGCACTGGAGAAGATGATCAGTTTCTAAGTGCAAAAGCCCTAAACTAGTATGAGTAGGTCTAGATTGCTTCAGGTTGTGCAGATACTAGATTTTTTGGAATTAATAAAAGCCAAAGGAAAATAAAAAGCACTCTTCTCAAGCATTTTTATAAACAAAATTGATTTTTTCATGGGAGGTATATTTTAAGCTTAACACAGACCCAGCAGCCTAACAGCCAGCCACATGATACATTCACATGGAACCATGGCTGAATTAGCACAGCTTGGAATCCCATAACTGGGGATAGTTGGATTGTTATGACAATAAACATATTACAAAACTCTCCTAATGGTATACAGCTCAGCCTGCTTCCCTGTCAATTGACAAAAGGAAGAAACAACATTTTAATACATCTCAAGACATTTATAATAGGACTCTCAACAGAGGGGCAGTTGAGAGTTAATGTATAAAAAGGGGAACCCTTCCAGACCTCAGTCTACCACCTGCTGGGTTTAGCACTGTTTTTCTCCCAACACTTGCAATTTGGAGACTTTGTGAGCAGTCTCTGTGCTATATGATGTGCAGAGCTTACTTTCTTGATAAGCTGAGAGAGCTACATACTCATTAGCCCTCTAGAGAAATAAATGTACTTTTCTTCCTACATAGCAACCTCATCTTGTGCCTGACTGTTTATGAACATGAGCAGAAGTGTGCTAGCACTACTGCAGCACTCTTTTGTAGAACAGTGGAATGTATTGTTTTGAAACAGCAGATCAATGAACTCACCTACAAAATTAGGCTCCAGTGCAAGGCATTGGGTTTAAATGTCTATCTGCTCAAGGATAAAGCTGAGGCTACTGTTTTTCTGAGAATCCTTCAGTACTTGCTATATTCACAGCCAACAAACAGGAAATTACAGAATCACAGAATCACAGAATCGTTATGGTTGGAAAGGACCTCCAGGGTCATCAAGTCCAACCTTTCTCCTAGCATCTGTAGCAAACCTATGCTTGCTTTTATTTACCTGGTAAAACCAAAAAGGTCCAATATCAAAGCACAGTTCAAGGCCACATTTATTCTACTCTGCTTGCCTGAATACTTTATAGTTTTAAATCAAATGCAGTTATATGCTAAACAGGGTACTGAAGGGCAGAGGTGATCATATCTCCTATAGTTACATAGCTATGTACCACAGACTCTACCTGCATATGATCTTACCTCCTTTTTCTATTTAATTTTAACACAGATAAAGGTAAAAGTTGCATCAGAAATGCTCTTTTGGTGGCGGGAGTTCAGTGTACCAGACCTGTGCTCTCTCTCCTCTCTTCTTCACCAGACACCAAGAAGTTCTTCTGCTTTTGATTAAAGTAGTAGGCAAGAACTGCTTGTTCACAGAACTGTGCTATATAAAATGAAAGTATAACTCCATCTCAAATTCCCTGCCTCTAAGGCTGACAATGGAAGTAGTAACTGTCCTTGAGTTGATAAATGGCAGATTCTTTTCATTATTTTTATCATCAATAGTTGTTGAGCCAATAGTTGTGGATAAAGTTTTGATAGAGCTAGGTCCGCCTAGGTTTTCATCCATCATATTACTGAAATTACATGCAGATGTGACAGCATTTATATTCAATACGTAATGAAGGATTACCTCCCTTCCAAAAGTGTGTCCATCTTGTGTGTAACACCTAAGACAGTCTGAAGACTGTCCCTGTACAATCCCTATGTGAACTCTGCAAGTTTATCACTGTGTAGGTTTGGGACAGCAACTTAATGGCTTCTGTGCACTTAGCCTTGAGCATCTGAAACTTCTATGCAAACAATGTATATCCATGGCCTTAAGTGCTAAAAGTTTCTTTTTATGGGTGACTGATTAATCTCACAGATTTTTATTCGGAATGAGACTGAAATACAGAAACGTTTCCATTTAATCATTCCAGTCTGCATAAGCATCTGATTCTAACTTCAGTATAGACAATGGCAGTGTGAGTGAAGTACTGAGGTCCTACTCCTAAGCATCCGCTAGCAAATTTAAAATATATACCAAATGTTTCTTTTACAGCTGAAGAAAGGAATGACGTGTAGTGCAGTGTCTATTTCATACAAAGGATTATTATTTTTTTTAAATACAGCAATAGCTAGGCAGTTTTGTTCGAGAAGATGAAGACTGGAAGGTAGTGAGGCTCATGATAGCCTTCAGTTTCTTGCAAAGCTCATTTTGCGGTCTTAGACTGTTGAGAAAGCTCTAGGTGAGTTTTGCTACTGCTTGGGAGAAAGCCATTCTCCATCCTGCTAAATATCTGCCAGTCTTCTCAGTATGGGCCTAGACGTGGGCCAGTGCATTGAGGCTGCAAACTTGATTCCATATCATTTAGCTGATCAGCATATTTGGCACAAGCAGACTCACTGCATGCGATGGAGGAGACATGCTGCAGCCACCTGTGCAAAGGAGGGGTTGCCTCATCACTGAAGGCTTCTGAACCATGAATAGCAGGATGATTAGGTTACTAAGGAGGTAATAAAGACATAAGATACTCAGGCTAGTTGGTTGGCTACAAGAAGACAACAACTAACCAGCTGGAGAGGGTGAGCAGCAGTACGTCCAGCTAATGTCATGTGAGAACGTAGCATCAGCAAGGAGCCTGGGAACATCCCTGAACTGCAGCCTGGCCTGACTGTTTGTGGGTGTGTGACTGTAACCCAGGGAACCACATCCTGACTATGAAATCTTCAAAATGTTTTCCTCTTCTCCACAGCACCCACTCTGACCAGTTTGAATCAGCTTCACAAAGTTATTTTCTGTGGATGAGGTGATCCTGCCCAAAGTCAGGGCATAACCTGGGAGAAAGGCAGAGGATGAGAAGTAGAGCTGAATGCTCTCTGCATGAGACCTGCACTTGAATCCATGTTACCTAACAAATCATTTAGTGACAGCAGCTAGGTATCAGAAGGGACAGGATAACTATACTTAAATCTAAACTGAACAGTTGTAATGGGTCTGACTGCTGGCCAACCTTGCCTCCTCTGAACTGTAAGAATTCCTCCCCAACAGCTCTCGGTATTGCACTGCTTATTTCACTATATTCTGTCAGCTGTTCTGCATTATCCAAAATGCTTCTCCTGTTAACACTCAGCTGGACTCTGTCCTACATACTGTAAAATCTTATGGCTCATACTACACTTCTGGCAGCACTCACTGCTACATATGCTTTTCTTGCAGCACAACAAGTACTTAACTTGTAGAGGCCTTTAAGGCCATCCGGTTTCAAGCTGAACTTCCACTGAAATCAATGGGATTTCAGTTCTACTTCAACACTGACAGCATAACGGGACCCCTGTCAGGTTTTGAGTTTCTGAAATCTTTTCCCATTAGTCCCCAGAGCTTCTAAGATTATAAGAGCAGCCTCATGTTTGTGTATACCATCCATCTTAGATTGTATGAGTGCTCTCCAAGGTTTATTCTTCAGTTACACACTGCAAATGAAGAACAGGAAGAAAACCACCCATCCATATTCTTGGGGCTTTTTTTGTTTTGTGGTTTGTTTGTTTGTTTTCATTTTGTTTGGGTTTTTTTGTTGTTGTTGCTTTTTAAAAAAAGCCTTGTATTAATTTCTGCACCAGTTCTGCAGCAAATTGGCCTACTGGTTACAGCAAGCCTCTAGCGATGGAGAGTTCAAACTCAGTTCAGTGAAATATCTAAAAACGTGCTTAAGGGTACAGACTGAATCTTTCCAGTTAGATTGAGCTGGAAGTCTTGTGCAGTGTGGCTCACTGTTACCAGTTATTTACAAATACCATGGAAGTTGGCTTTTGGATCATAAAATAGTGAAGGGAGCCTGCTGAAGACTGGTAAAGAAAAGAGAAAGATGAACAGGCAGATCTCAAAGAAGTAGTGGGTACTAAAGACTGTCGCTGTGTGGATGAAGCCCACTGTACAGGCTGAAGGTGGAAAGAAAGGTCTCGACATTGCCTTTTTCCTTTCTGCTTGTACCCAGGACACTTCACAAAAGTGGCCATGGTAGTCGTCAACATGGTCGAAACCATCTTTTAGGCACATCTACAGTGCAGTTCAAATGTCACTGGAGCTAAGCTAGCTTGAAACTATCTGACTTGGGTTTCTAAGGCAGATAAATTGTGCAGGAACTCACCTTAAGCCTGAACCACACTACCTTACCGGGACCCTGTGCAGGTACTAAATAACCAACACCAATACTTATGCACTCACACTGTCACTGGCTTTGCTGCTGGCTCATTTAAAGGTATCTCTAGTGTGTGCAGACAGATGATAGATGTGCCTATGGACTGCAGTGTGGACATAAGTGGCTTCCATAATCTTCCCGTCTGCCTGAGGGGACAATGTAGGGGAACCTGAGAAGAACATACAGAAGAACCTCTGTGGGACCTAAACACAAACATGCACACACAGAATATAGTGCATATTTATATCTGGGGTTTCAGGAAAGTTTTTAGGCTTCTTAGCTGGCATGGGAGCTGTGCAGAAAATAGCAGGAGCATTCTGTCTGCTCTTCAGTGCAGCAGGAAATGTGAGGTCTGTGACATGGGCTGGGCACTTTGAAATAGCTCTGCACAGGACTGTGAATCTTCTATGATACTAGTTGAAAAAAGCAGAATATAATTTTTTCTTCTAGATATTCATATCTTGAGTCCCTGTCCAAGTATGCAGCTACGGTACCCCATCATACATCACTGTAATACAGGAAATATATATTTCTCGTATTTTCCTTTTAAAGTATTATTTATTATTTGGTTTATTAGCTGCTAATTTTGAAAAGCACCTTTCACCTGTGAAAGAATAGGACTTGATATTACCTTTAACTATTCCACAAAGAGCATTTCACAGCCCAGTAGGCACTAATTCTTGCTATGTTCATTCACCTGCTCTAACCTGTGTTGTTCCTGTTACAAAGTATGCTTTATCAAACAAGCCAGAGTACAAGCCTTTTGATCCAGAAGTGACTGCAGTTCACCCCTATCAGGATCAAGCCTTCCAGCCGGTCTATTTCATAGCAGAAAGCTTGGAAGATGCCAAGGCCAAGCTGCAGTAAGTAAAGTCTTTGTGAGTATTTTCAGTGAGGGGGGCACACCAGCTTGAATCCTAATCTCAAATACTTCTACCACTACTGCAATGCCCATGCCAGGCTATCTCACCGTGCGCTTCATCTGCACAGTGGCTTTTTTACAACAAAGTTGAACATGAGATTGTTTATTTCAGAAAAGCTTAATAGAAAATCATAACTATGTATTTTTACGCCCTGTCCTATGCTTCATCTTAGCAGTGCCCCATTTTAGCAAATTTTGAAGTAATTCCTGTAGCTGAATAGTGAGAGTAGACTGCAGTCCCACAGTTGGGGTGCCTATGTGCTAGTCCATACGAATAGGAAGTCATGAAGAACTGATTTACTCAAGGTCACATGGAAACTTTATAGCAGGCTCAGGAATTAACGTGGATCAGCAGGGGGCTTAAAAACAAGATTGCCTTTCTCCTCTGATTATATCTGCACAAGAATGCAGAATCAGCATTCACAGCAATCTAATTTCTACAAAGTAGCTGACTGCAATCTAAATAACATTATTTCAGATTAGCTTTAGATGCTTCTAAGTGCATTTCTTTGACTGTGTTACATGATGGATTAAGGATTTTTTTTTAATTTGGTTTTTTTTTTTTTTTAATAAGCAGGGTTTAAATTCTGGGCTTCACCTCCAACAGTTAAAACAACATGATCAATTCTGGCTGGAGGCAGGAGGCTTGTTGTGGAGCTACTGGGGAGCATGTAGGAGCTGAAATGAGGAATTTATTAAAGAAAACCTGGGCCAGGCTTCTTCCCTACTCCCCTCACCTCCTATCCAGAAGCACTGTTTGCTGGGATTATAGCAATGGCAAATTAGGCTCCTCATCTTAAAGCTGAAGGTTCCCATTAAATTATTAATGTGTATAAAAACATGGCTGAGAACTCACTGGCAGAAGAGAGAGGAGTTTCAAGAGCATTTGACTCAGGCAAACCTGAAAAGAAGTTACTAGGACAAAGAATATGCCATTCCCAGACTTGAAGTTTTAAAATATAATTTTTCAGGATAGTTGTGCAGCCAAAGCCTCTCAAAATAACCAAAGGCACAAGAATTTATCAGAATGCAAAACATAAGGCAGTATCAATACAGAGGGGTTTCTACCAGCATGTACTTAATGGAAACATGTTGAAAATGGCAAGAAATAATTTTCTTTTAATAGAGGCAGCAAAATAGCCCAGGATGCCTGGTATCAACAGGTTTTTAGAATTCTACGCAGAAAGTACTACTCCAGGTTATTTCTTGGAACTGGAGGTGGCAGACATGCTGTGTTCCTGCATTCCTCAGCTTGTGGTTGTAATAACTCTGAATTATGTTAACGTAGAGCTGGAAGAGCACAGACAGATCTCAGCCAGCTACATTGAAAAGCAGGCACTGCAGATCTTTTGGGCTGCAAGTAGTTTAGCCGTGGGGAGGATGTACTGCACCAGACAATGTTAAGGTGTAACAGTGAGGAGGTGTCACAGCAGCCTCTGCTCTCCAATAAGTTGATGCCTACGTACTGAGAAATTAGGTTCTGCAGGTTTTACACTTAGGGAAATGGCTTCTGGACTAGCAACTCTGTCTTATTCCCCTACAGAAACTATGCGATGAAGATCAGGAAGCCTTTTTCTCTGCACTACGATCCGTTCACCAGCAGCATAGAGGTTATGAACACACCTCATAAAGTCAAGAGGGCACTCTGTCAAATGAAAGAGGAACTGAAAAACCTCTGCTTGGCCCTTGAAAACCTCTCTTAAAATTACAGCAATACATCTCACCTGGCACTGAGATACTTGTAGATGGTTCCAAAACTTGAAGATTTAGTGATGAAGTAGTAGTTGCATGCAAAAATCTTTAACCCACAACTCTGTCAAGCTAATATTTTCACTGTAATTTAGACTGCTGACTTAGCCACATTAATGAGTTCTGATTGTGTATGTTTCAATGGCAAACAAGACCAAATGACTACCATTTTTGGTAGGTGATATGAGATACAGCTGTTTGGAATGTATTTATCTGATATTATTGGACTCTTACAGGTTTTATTATTTACCTACCACCTTTTCCAGTTATCTGTCACAAAATAGCACAGTAACTCTTCAGCCACACAGTCTTTTGCTTGCTGCTTAAATGACATGATCACAAGCTTTTCTGCTAGCAATTACTATTAGCTATTGTGCTCACAAGCTATGAATGGTTCCCTTAGAATGTGCAAATGCAAGAGTTTGCAAGAGGAACCCTTTACTTCTGCTCACTATTTATTTTTTAGACACTCATCTCATTCAGTAGCCTTCAAATATGGCAAAATAATTTCCTGTCATATTTGAGATAGCAGAATATTTGTCCCTTGACTAAATAAAAGCAGAAAATAAAAGGCCCATGATGCTCTGTCTCTGTCACATACAAGGTTGTTTAATTTGAAAAGGAAATTTTGATTCTGGGAAGAAAATTTCAGTGTAAGGAAGTATTTTCAAATAAGCCTTTAAGAAATGGAGTCCTATTGGTTTTTCATGGGATTTAGATACTCCTGGAGACCTTTAAAAATATTTGTTTCTTATTGATGTCATGATAATTGTAGTAATAACTAAAAGGCCAAATCTACATAACATCTAGTATAAAACCTAAGGTCAACCACTAGCAGCCATATAACCTTGCTATGGGAACAATATCAGATACGTGCTTCAACTCATCCTGCCTCCCTCTCCACTCCCTCACCGAGTTGTGTCTGAAATTTGTCTACACTCTGCAGGTCAGTTTTCCCAGAATCAACCCCATTATTGCCTTTTTCAGACTTTCATGCACTTCATGTCCACTTCCTTCCTCTACTATCCACAAGTAGGAATTAGTTCAGGAAAAGAAGATGAGGCTCATGCCTAGAAGCATTCCCTCTCCTCTTAGCAACGGTGCAAACAGATGAAGTTGATGAAGGTTACAGGTATGGCATAAGCAGGGGCAATGTGGATCTCATGGCTCAAGCTGGGTGACAGAGATCCACAAATGTCAAGGTAGATTTATCCTACGCAGCTTAGAAACTCTACTTATTTTTTCAAAAGTTTATTTAGCACAGGGCAGACAGCAAGCTTGTCCACTACTATCCACTAGCTGCCAGTATACATGATCTGAACTCTGAGGTAAATGTGAGGTGATTTGGCTCTCAATGGAAAAGGAGTCATCATCTCTCCCTTAACTCATCACTGTGGCATAGGAGCATGTACACAGAAAGTCGCAACAGAGCAATTCACATGCTGTTACTTCATACAGAGCTTATCTCACTGTAACTTGTCCATGTGCCAGGCTCTAAAGAAACTGTCTTATTGAAAGTTAATGGGATTGTGTCTTGTAAGTCTTCATGTCTATAAGCACTTCAGAAAATTTTACCATGGGTAGTAATAGAGTATTCAAGATCTGGAGTACTGCTGCAGCTGCTCCATTTTATTTAAACGTGGTGATTCCTGAAAAATTTGGAAATATCTCAGCAAAAATGGCTATAAGACCCCTTCCTTTAAACATCAGAAACATCCCAGGTTCACTCTTTTTTTCATTTTCCAGAATTCTTCTATTCTACTCCAGGATAACACCTGCATATTATAAATCCTGTTTTGCTAGAGATGCAGAGAGGGACGAGGCTGAAGTGAATTACTTTGCTTCCATTATACTTCTGCTGCAATGGAGAATGATCTCTCAGCATACTTTTATGGATTTAATTCTACTTATCCTGCTCATACACACACACACAAATACCATTTCTCTTCAGAGCAATTTGTTTTGTTACATATTGTAATAATTTATTGGTCTCCTTCCTGCCAATTGGTGCACAGGCAAAAATGCTTGATAGCTCACAACAGATTGTTTTCAGAAGTATTATTTTCATCAATCAGTTGTTTTACAGTGAAAATTGAACCATGTGCTCCAGTTTTGTGTGTTTTCTTTTTCTTTCTTTTTAAGTGGAAGATAATGCCAGAGCGGAAGAGCTATCAAAATATTTTCTATAGATTGACTCTGTAGGCCATAGGATCTTTTTCATGTATTCCCTCTGAAACAGTTGAATGTGGAGTTTAGACTTGAGTTTGGCTATTGCTCAGAACAGACCTATATTTGGAAGAAATGAGAGACCTGATGGATTTGTTTTGCCCAAGGCCTCACACTTTCCTTGGAGGAACTCCAGGCCCGCCCACACACCCTTGTCTTTTCCAGTTCCTGTAGCAAGGAGAGAAAAAGAAACCATTTGGAGCCAGATTCTCCCACCCTTACACACACTGAGTAGTACCCGATCTCTCAAGCAATCCCAGTGACAGTACTGAGCCTATTTAAGGTACTGTACACAGACGATAAGAGCAGAAGTATCAAAACCTCTATGAGTTTACTTGCTTTTTTATTGTCTAATGACAGTTAGCCAGCATACACAGCTAGGGTAGGCTCCAGTGAACCTTAGAAAAGCTTCAAAAGTAATGAATTTGGCTATGTCAACTTTTAAGAAGCATAAATATTTTTCCAAAGGAGGCAAATCTTTCTCTCCTTAATCAGGCAAAACCTATCCTAGGATAACCATGTTCGACACTCCCCTCTAAGGAGGTCCAAATTCTTCTCTTCTGATTCACTGCAGTGACAAAGCAAAAGTTTTCAGGGTTACATCCTTATGAGGTACACTGGTCATTCTGCTCTAATAGTCATTCTTTCATTTCCTCACAGAAGCCAAGAAGTACCTCATACTCCTGTCAGCCTAAGGCAGCAGGGGTGATGGGGAAGGCAGTGTTGGGGCCTCTCTATGAAAATAACGGCACAGAGGAAAAAGCACCAACCAGTAAAAATATGTCTTTTTGTGAGTTTGCATTTCAGCGGCTTCATATTAATCTTGCACAAGAAGGCTCCAAAGCCAAGTAAAACACATCTTGTGACTTGAAACTGAACTGATGAACTCCCCATGGGTCCTTTGCTTATCCTGATAAACTTATTTTTCCTAGATGGAGTGCATTTAGAACAAAATAGTGTATGCTATTAAAACTGTATTGTGTTGTTCTGTTATACATGGGAGAGTTAGTAAATTCAGTTTGTGGGTTTGGGTTTGTTTTGTTTTTTGGCTAACCAAGTCTGTCCTCTACCAATTTTGGTCCACCTTCAAGCCTCCAGCTGCTTCACTGCTTCCCTGCAGATTTACTAGGGATGCCAAGGGTACCACTGTGTAAGGAGAATACACAGTTATGCAATTTGGGGAATTTGGCAGGACAGGAAGAGAAAATTTAGGCAGGCCTCCCACCCACTCCCATGACAAACAGTATTGCATTACAAGGCAGAGCTGTCATCCTCAGAAAGACCTTCTCAATCACTGCCCTCTCGTTCCCTTAACATTTCAACCTTTATACTACCTGTTGAATGTGAAATTTTCTTCACCAATTAAAGAAATATCAGAGGGAAGAAAAAAGGAAAGAAAAAGACCTTCCAAGAGAGGAACCTTCATTACACACAGTTTGCCTTGTCTCTGTTAATCCGTGAAGGAAGAAGCAAACAAAAAATGAGATTTCCATGGAAATGAGAGTGTATTCCTGAAGAAACCTGAAACATAAAATTGTTCCATTGTACAACTACACACACAAAGATCACCTTACACCCATCACTGAAATGCCATAACTAACACAGTAAATCATGACTATCAACTAATCACACACAGAAGTGTTATATGACTGCTTGAGGCAGGAAATGAAGCTACCAGGAAAAACCCTCCGGTAGTTTGCCTTACACATGTACTGCAAAACCAGAAGGTTCTCTGGAGCCTGCTTCTGTAGATATCCTACAGCATGGATAAATTCCAGCTGGCAAAGATACAGAGGGGTATATACATACATCCCTAGTAATCTCACCCACCACTAATCAGGAGTTTATACATGGGCTTTGAGATTTAGTTAGAGGACATTACTTAGCACCATTCTTCAGCTGGCACACGATCAGAGGCTGGCAGAAAGGGTTACTGGCTGTATCATATTAAATATACATTAATTTTGGGTAATGCTGGTGGCTGAGGCCCAAAGTGAAAGCAAATCTCTGGCACTCTCTCCCACCACAAGAATTCCTCAGGGGAAAGAAAGTCAGACTAGAAAAGGAGTCTAGCTGACAACTGGCAGAGCAAAGAAACAAGGAATGGGAAAGGACTGGTAGATAGGCCTAAAACATGTTTGTTGTGCATATACTGGTTCACTATATTTGAGAAACTTTTATGTTTGAAAACGACCTTTTACCATGAGGAAAGCTTGTACTTGTAAGAGTGTAGAGGAGTCAAGATCAATTAAAACTTTTTAGTGTGCCTGAGGACTGTTAGCCTTATCTAAGGCATTTACTTTCAGCATGGGGTACAAAAGTTAGAAAGTAGAAAAGGGGTCTTCGGGAAAGAGTTTTTTACATAGCATGGGGGAAAGCTGAAGCTGACAAGATCTTGCTGTCCTGCAAGACACAAGAGTCTTAAATTTTAAGAGAAGGCTACCTTAGGAGGGGAAAGTGAGCAGCTGGCTAAGCACTGCCCCTCCAGCAGAAGACTGTGAAATTGTTATTGCTATAGCTGTATGCTAGGTGCTGTCTTTCACCCTGCTTAACTTTTTTTTGTCAGGAGTATTCTTTTTTCCCTTTATTTGAAATGTTATTTATTGATCCCTTTGACTTGCATTTGCAAATCAGGAAAATTAGCTCACTGAACATGAGAAAGTTCAATATTATTTTCCCAGGCTTTTGGGTGGAACTGAGCAACAAATGAACCCTCTTAAACTTGAACCTGGCCCTTGCCAAAGGCAATTAAGATCTGGCAAAATTAATAAAAGAGGTGACAGCTACCACTTAATGTATCCAAACCAAGTCCTACTCCCATCCACAACTAGTAGTGTTAGTCTTCAAGGTGTGACTTTCACAACACCGTGATATATTTAAATATAAAACATAGCATATTATACCTGTGAGTAAATAGAAAAATCCTACAGTTTGGAAATTCGGTTTCCTAACTGGCTGCTTTGTAACAATTTTAGATACCATTTACAATTATGTGGCCTATTTCAGCTGCTGCTGAAGTTGTGGAGTTTGAGCATGGTTCGCAGTTAAGCAGGATACGCTGTTCACTTTAATGAAGCCAGTTTGACTGATCCCATTTACAGACTCTCAATCAACAGAAAAATTTGTTGAGTAGGCTAATAGCTAAAATATGGAAGTAAAAATAAAGGATTCTTTTACAGTCATATCACTGTGCAGCATTTATTATTTTCCCCTTTCCTTACTGACAGGGGAAAAAACCAACCCAGCTATCTGTATTATAGAAATATTCCTTGAAGGGATAGACTGGCACACTTTAAATTCCCTGATATAAATAGGCAATTAAAATAAACTCACAGAAGGAAAATGTCTATTAATTTGTTAATTAAAAAATACTATATTTCAAGAACATCTCACAAGATGACACAGATGATCATCATTATGTTTTGTACAAGAGCATTAGAAACATTCTCAATAGAACCGGTAAAAAAAGAAAAAAAGGCCTGTTTTTAAGTATTTCCTGAATGAATCCCAAAACTGATGGGTTAGAAATGGAATGTGTGTTGGATCATTGTATGAATTTTGTACAGTGTTTAAGTCTTGTACTTCAGACATTTCAATTTGGTTCTGACTTCTGCATTAGTTCATATTTCTTGGTTTAAAACTGAGTAAACAAAATTATTTCACTTGATTCTTGTGTCTCTAGTGTCCTACAAAGGCAGGCTTTGTAACCAAATCTGAATTTTAGACCACTTTATGAAACATTGTGTTAGCTGCAGAGAGCTTGAAGAGGAAGGAGTTTTGTACATGAAACTTGCTAGTCACTGTTGCTTGTTGCAACTTTCTTCCAATTACCAAACTTTATCCTTGGGCAGGAAACAAGTCAAAGGTTACCAGAATAGACTTTCTATTACAAATGTATCATCAAATAGTGCTATCAAGTGCACACAGAGTTTGGTAAAAATTCCATCCCATCACTAATGTGACAATGCTTTTACGATGCTATTGCCTGTCTGGGTTGTGGGCAAAAAAATTCAATTACATTTTCTCAGTACCTTGTGATACATCATTAATTTCTTACTTGGTTAAATGGACTTCAAGAAAGATTAAAAAAACAAATTTGAGTGGGGATAATTGACTTTCCTATTGCCTTGACATCTCTATTTGTCCAGGAACCAGACATGAAAACATGAAGCAAAGAAGCAATGATGTCATTTGCAGAAAACTAGGGAACACATCAATCTTTACTACTTAAATGGCAAAGACAGGCTGTACAAAGACTTTCCTGATTAATTCCTGCAAATTGTTCTTCACATTTGAGCAGTTTACTAAAGCCTTTAGGTGCTGACTAACAGGTGAAGAAACTACAGTTATTAGAGAGGACTATTGTGCCCACTATGATTTCCACTGATGGCTTAGTTCTGCATCCTAAGCTGATATAAAATGGCATAACACCACAGGTTTCCGAAGAGTTGTCTTAGGCTATGCTACGTGGCCTGAGAATTCAGGAAAGGCCATTCAGGGTTTTGCACTTTCTAGTATATCAGTTTAGATATTATGGAATCCTGTTTATATTTGTGTGCAAGACAGAGTAAGATAAATTATATCATTTAGGAAACATGGAACAAGGAGAAACTTTTTTTTTACATAAGGAATTCAACTCATAGAAATGATGAAGAAGGCAGGGAGGGAACCCTACCTAGCTGAGGGAACCAACAAAACCTAGCAAGAACAGTTTTGCACTGAATTCCTCCTACAATACCATCACAGAGTCTTCTGCTAGCAATTTCTCGCCAGAGAAACAGATTCAGCATTTGTTACATTACCAGACTTCCACCCTCTGTAAAGGAGTTGTTATTTTCAGCATGACATGAAAATCTCTCACTAGCAAGATCTCGGTAGATGAAATTAACACATCTTTAAGAATAAGGTCTTTGGTACACAACCCATTTCTCCATGGCACCTCTGCTATTTCACAGTATTGGTCTGTGGAAGAATGGAGCAAAGGGACAGCAGATGATGAGCATAAATGGGAGACAGTCTAAGATTCATGGTAGTCATGTGTAGCAATTTTGCTGTGCTTGTGGCAGAGCAGGGGGTGAGGGATCTAATCTAGAATTAAAGGACCATTCTTTCATAGAGCTGCAGTGGAGGAACATTTGCAGTGCATTTACTAACGCACATGCCCTGAGTTTATCCTGTGCTTCTGCCACACCAAAAAATAGCATATATACTTAGGTCATCCTGATCTCTTTGTAAGACAGAAGCCGGGGCAAGAAGGTAGCTGTGATGCTTCAGTAAGTTTCTTTGGGCAACAGGAGAAGTAGGGCAGGGAAAATTGCTGAAGAGAGCACGACATCTCACTCATGTCCCACAATACCTGTGACCTGAGTGTTATCTTGAAAGCAGAATCAAAAGATAGAAATGTTTTTCCTCTCTCTGACAAGAAAGGAACAGGAGGTTGCACACAGGAGCATTGCTCCTATCAGAACTGTCTGGAGTAATGAAAATGTTACTGAACAGAATGACAGGGGTTGGAAGGAACCTCTGGAGATTATATAGTCCAACATTCCATTTAGAGCAGGGGCAACTAGGGCAGGTTGCTCAGTATTGTGTCCAGTCAGGCTTTGAATATCTTCAAGGACAGAGACTCCACAAACACTCTGGACAGCTTGTTTTAGTGCTTGACCAGTCTCACAGGAAAAAAACCTTTTTATGTTTAAATGGGGTTTCCTATATTGGAAATTTTGTCTGTTGCCTCCTGTCTTTTCACAGGATACTGCTGAGAAGACTCTGTCTCTACCTTCTTTACTCTCCCCAGCAGATATTTATACATACTGGTAAGATCCCGCTGAGCCTCCTCATTTCCAGACTTAACAGTCCCAGCTATCTCAGCATCTCTCTGTATGTCACATGTTTCAATGCCTAAATCATCTTCACAGTCCTTCGTTAGACTTGCCCCAGTAAGCCCATGTACTTGGACTTGGGAGCCCAGCACTGGCTGCAGCACTCCAGGTGTGGTTTCACCAGTAATGAGCGAAAGGGAAGGATCACTTTCCTCCATCTGTCTGCAATGGTCTCCCTAATGCAGCCCAGGATGCTGCTGGCCACCTTTGCCTCAAGGGCAGATTCTTGACTTATAGTCAATTTGTTGTCCATCAGTAGCCCCAGGCCAGTAGGCTTTTTCTGCCAAGTTACTTATCAGCTGGTGGATCTGCCCAGCCTGCACTGGTGCATGGGGCTAATTGTCCTCAGGTGCAGGATTTTGCACTTTGCTGAGTTTCCTGAGATTCCTGTTCCATTTCTCCAGCTGAAAAGTCAGTGATTTCCTCAGCCTTTTCCATGACCCCATTCAGCAGCATGCCTACATTTCCCCCATTTTTTTTCTATAGATATATTTGTAGAAGCCCTTCCTGTTGCCTTTTACATCCCTCACCAGACTCAACTCCAGCTGGGCTTTGGTTTTCCTAACCTCATCCCTGCATGATATAATGTATCTATATTCCTTATGGGAGATCTGAAACAAATTCCAGATCTTGTATGTTTCTTATTTATGTTTGAGGTTTGTCTGGAGCTCTTTGTTTCATCCATTCAGCCTCCTGCCGTATTTTCTTGGTTTCCTGTGTGTCAGGATGGACCATTCTTGAGCCTGGAAGAGGTAATCCTGGAAAAACTGCTCCATCTGTTTTACGAAAATGTAGAGTGTGGGGGAGATGAGATGAAAGGAAAACAAAAAGAATTCTACTACCTACCATTAAAGTAATCTGTAGTCATGCTGGACACCCAAGTCCATGTGCTTGCTCCAGTAGACACCTAATTTACCACACAAAGAATACTACTCTAATGGAAGAGCAATTGAGGAGAGCTGGTTCTGTAATACCAAAAAAGCTGGGTTTTTTGGACATGGTCTTTGGATGTGAAAGCCTCAGTTTGAATTTCTGTCACATCAGACCACAGAGAGCATCTGGCACCAGTATAAATCTAGATCTCTAGCCTATTGACTAACAGGCTGCTCAGTCCTCTAAAAGCTTTTGCCTTCAGCCACATAAGACCCAAATTAGACCATGCCAGTAATGTCTAGCATGTAATGGAGATATCTGAGTAACACTTGTTTTTCAAATCCCTCTTTAGTTCATGTGTGTGTAGGCACATCAGACAGCACATCTCTTCCTGATTGTGCAGAATTTCAGACCTGCAGGTGGATTCCTTCAGTGTTAGGGTAAAGGAAGATAAAGTTTTGAATACATCTTCTTCTCCTGGAATCCGTTAAGTGCCACAGGGCACTTCATCATGATGGCATGAAACGGCTACCAATAATATTCTTATTAATAATATGTTTAACAACTGGAATTTTAGGTGGTGTTCTTCCCTGAAGCACAGCACTGAAATGCAAGAGAGTTGCTGCTGTAATCCTGGCAAGCTGAGAGAAGACCATGGAGGATTTTGGACTCCAAGGTAATATACTGCCAAAGGCAGTTGAGCTAGCAGGTAGAAGGTAGTCAAGGAAGATGCAAGCAGCTCTCAGGATTGTGGTTGAGAGCAGGAAGATCAGGGGAGTAGCCTACATAAAGGCATTGGTACTCTAGTAGCATAGAAACATTATTTCATTCCTACTTGCTTCTCTTTATATCCTAGACTGTCACCCTTCTGAGGAGTACACTTCACCTGCTACCATGCTTCACAGCTCCAGCAGATTTTCACAGTCTTTTTGGCTTCTATTGGCTCAATCTGGAGGATTCAGACTATACTGTCCTTGTCAGCTAGACGGCCCACATCACCTTCCCAGCCAGAGCCGCGGTTATTTCACACGGACAGCGTACCTGCGTGTGGAGCTGCCCAGTGCTATTTGCCTTTTGTCCACGAGGTGGTACCGCAGCATCAGCATTCGTGCAAACATGGCGGCTCCCTTAACTTTTGCCCAGTTACCTGAAAGACTCCTACTGCTGGACCAATGTCGACAGTCTCCTTCCTTTTGTTAATTTTCTAATTAAAGAACAGCGTGGTGTATTAGGCCAGAGGCATATGCACAGGGATAGTAAATATTTGTGAAAGTAGAGATGGAGGAATGTAGTCCATGCCCCAAAGGGCTGTTTGGAAAAAATGAGTGGCAAGGTAGCACAGCTTTGAGATTTTGACTTTTTTTCCAGAACTAGTGAGGCCAGATATTATCAAATGCTGCTCAATGAGGATGAAACTGGCCCCTAACATCACACTTGAGTGGCTCTCTGACTGCAGAGTGTGGCATGGTAGAACCTGTTCTTTCAAGGCCCACCAGAACCCATATCTAGCAGTGTGTAGGACCATATTTGTTCACCTCTTTAGTGAAATACTTAGGCTCTTTTCTAAAGCCAGATTAGGTTATAGCTTTGCCTTTGGCAACATTAGTGCTGGCATCAGACAGTCCCATCTACAACTGCCTCCCACTCTCCACTGCTCATTGCTGCACACCACACCTGGCAGCATGAACATGACAGATCAGGGAACTACTTCAACATCATTATTATTCTCTCTCTTACACACATTGCTTTTTTTTCAACCAAACTTCAGAGGTCTGCTTCACAACAGAGGCTCTTGAATGGTTGTGCTGCCAGTAAAGAGAAGGCATTGTGCTTGTAGCAGAGGGTCAGGAGTGGAAAGGAACACATTAAACCGGAGCTAAGTCCAGGAACACTTTTTACCATGGACCTGGATTTGTGTCTTATTTTTCAGTCTGTTGTACCAAATGAGGTAAAATGTCTTTCAAAATATGTATTTCACAATAATGTTATGGAGATCACTACTTATAAAGTAAAATATTTGTTAATTTTTCATACCATTATTACAATATAGCCAAATTAATGAACACCTTATGAGGATTCATACATGCTCAAAGCCTGTTCATATTCTTAGGCCACAAAATAGACGTAAATTTGAGAGTTACTTTCAGTAGTCAGTCTTGTTCAACAGAAAATAAGAGCATTCATATAAACCCTTTGAGCTGACATCCTTCCCCCAGTGAATTGTGTGTATCAATCTTGGGATATGTAAACTAATCAAGTAGTAATTTTCGCTGGAGAGGAGGGGGTAGGAAGAGTGCTTTATCTCCTAATTAGTGCAGTCTCTACCTTCATATCATGTCATAGTTCGTGCTGATAAACTAGAGCACTCTCTAGACTGCCTAATTTGATATCTTCTTTAGCAGATTACCAAACAAAGTGGCTTTAACCTCAAACCCAGGCTGCTAGGCTTCTTACAAAGGGTTGAAAGGACAGAATGTATTAGTGTCAAAGAGATCAAAAGAGAATTTTCATCCTAGTTGGTACCAGAACCTAGCACTGAAACACAATTCCCTTGTTTGAGTCTATTTACCAGTAATTCTAGGTGGTCTCCCATCAAAGTGCTGGAAAGTGCTCCTTCGTGTCATAGTGACTGCCCACAATCCTTACAGCCAAGACAAAGTGTTGCACAAACTACGCAGGCTCTTGGTTCCCAAGGGCATTACTACATACCATGGGTCTGACTATAATTCTTCATCTGTTACTGTAACTGTAGTAGGAGGCCTTTATTTATGTCAGCGTACCCTTATAGTGTGCTGATAAAGTGTTATGAAGTATTTCAAGGAATGGACATAGCTATCTCCAAGAAATGGAACTGCTGTTCCAGTCTAGTGAAACTATTCAGTTGAGTGAAAATACTTACCTTGATGGAAACAGTTTTGCCCGTATGCTCATGCCACCATTGGGGATCTCACAGTTCTGACAGACAGAGACTGGAAGGAATTTGCAGCATAGATGGAGCCTAGATCAAATGAAGAATTTGGAGTTAGAGACATATAGCACTGATCCTTTCAAAATGCTTTTATTTACAGAAACATTCAACTGAAATAAAGTCTCTTAACAGGAGGTCTTGATTACTTTTCCATTTCCAAACCACACATCATAATGGGGATGGAATGTGGTTACCATAAATTGTTGGTTTACAAATCATCACTGACTTGTTAGCAACATCTAGGATGTTAGAGTTAAAGCAACAGTTTGGATGTGATAAAATAGCAAGGGCCCATTTTTCATGGCATCGCTGGAATGAATATAAATGAATTCTTCCCAGAGATTCATTGTGGTGGTTGTGGTAAATAGCAAACTGCATATTTCCTGCTCATGTTGAAATCAATGGGAGTTTTATTATTGGCATCAGGAGAAGCAGTGTTTGACCTTAATAGAAAAGAGAAGAGGAAAAGAGAAAAAGATGGGGAAAAAAAGAAAAGAATAGCCTGAGAGTTCTAAACTGACTGGTGTTTCAGTTGCCTGACTGGAGACACTTCAACAGTGAAGTTTGTAAAGCAGAAAGTACCAACAACCTGAAACTGGGGCCCCTTTTCATTTGGATTTCCTTCCAAATTTTCCTTTGGATCCTCTGCTTGTGAACTTTGCAACTGAGGAATAACCCACACTAGTCACTGCTGAAAATGCAGATTTTCAAATTTTCCTTTTTCTTGGAAATGCTTCTGCCTCTCTAATGGCACCAAAAAGTTCTCTTTTTGGGTTTTGGATGAAGCCTACAAAAATCAGCAAAGGCATTCTTTCAGGGAAGCCAGCACAAACTTTCTTCCATACTTGTGTCTGAGTCATGACATAGATCACTATCAGTCACTTAACCTTGTTCAAGCAAAATCCATATCTGCTAATATGCAGAATTAGCAAACTTGCCTCTATCATATAGGTAATTTTTTACAAGAGAACTTCTGCATTAGAAATAGAGGAAACAAGTAGCTCTGGCCCAAAAGATAACACTGCAATTGTTTAACTAGTAGACTAAACTGCTCAAATGTATGGATTTCTCCTCAAGTACTCTATAAAAATAGACTAAACTAAACAAATTAACAATGTATGCATTCTCACCTCATGGTTCAATACATCACAAAATCAGTTCCTGTATCGGTCTATTCAAAGCACTCAGCAAGGTCACAATTCCTAAATATCGTTGTTTAAATATTTAAAAGAGTGAGTAAAATCTGGTCCTCTAAAGTCAACGGTGAAACTTCCCATGATGTCATAGAATCATAGAATGTTAGGGGTTGGAAAGGACCTCTGGAGATCATCGAGTCCAACCCCCCTCTGCCAGAGCATGACCATAGAATCTAGGGCAGGTTATGCAGGAACGCATCCAGACAGGTCTTTAAACTCTCCAGAGAAGGAGACTCCACAACCTCTCTGGGGAGCCCGTTCCAGTGCTCTGTAACCCTCACAGGAAAGAAATTCCTCCTCATGTTGAGGTGGAACTTCCTGTGCTCTAGCTTGCATCCATTGCCCCTTGTCCTATTGCAGGGCACAAGTGAAAAGAGGTTGCCCCTTTCTTCTTGACACCCAGCCCTCATCTATTTATACACATTAATTAGATCCCCTCTCAGTCTTCTCTTCTCCACACTAAAAAGCCCCAGGTCTCTCAATCTTTTCTCATAAGGCAGGTGTTCCAGTCCCCTAATCATCCTCGTAGCCCTCTGTTGGACTCTTTCAAGTAGATCTCTGTCCCTCTTGAACTGGGGAGCCCAGAATTGAACGCAGTACTCCAGGTACTCTCACTAGGGCAGAGTAGAGGGGGAGGAGGACCACAAGGTTGATCAAGCAGGACTTGCCCTTGGTGAAGCCATGCTGGCTGTCTCAAATCACCTCCTTGTTCACAATGTGCCTTAGCATAGCTCCTGGGTAGGTCTGTTTCATGATCTCCCCAAGCACAGAGGTGGGGCTGACAGGGTAATCTCTATTAACTGAACATTCAGTAGTTGACTACTTAGATTTTAACACAGCAAACATATAAGCATCCTTCCTGAACTATAGATGCCCTTAGAAAATAGCTAATGGAAGATGCTAATAAAGATGAGAAGCACAAATGCAAAGAATAACTCTTTTGCCCAAAAGACGTATCAGTGCACTTGACTGATGTTCTATCCTTCAATACCCACAAACCACTTCTCCTGAAATACAAGTGTCTAACTCCAATGTTCACCAAATTACTTGTCATAAACCTCCTTTTGGGCCTTCAGACTGGCACACAGGTGCTGAAAAGGATTATCCTGTGCAACTACTCCTGAGCATGCTGATAAAAGAATTTGGATCATGTGTGAAGATTTCAAACAAGGTCCTGCAGCAATGCAAAGCAGGATGAATTTAACCTTTGCTAATAAAACCTGAAATTGCAGTATACTTTAAATGGGCTCTAACATATGGGGAGAGAGAAGCCAAGTCCAAAATCACCATGTTGGTTTTTTTTTAAGGTAAAGGACTAAGACAGTTCATTCCTTCCTATCTGGTATTATTTTTTGTTTCTTTATACAAAATTCTCATTAGCTGCAAGACAGCCTTTTAAATAGCATGTGTTGCCCCAGTCAGATGAGGAAGGTTTGTAAAAGAAAGTTGTGTCTAATAAATGTCATTTTTCCTTAACAGAGTCAGACATTTTTGAGCTCTAACACGTAACAGCAGATGATCCAACTGAGATTATCACAGGAAATCCAAGAAGAATTGAATCCAACCCTTTGAACTTTCAATAAGATTTCTTAACTGTGAAGTACACAAGGAACTATGTTGACTATTGTCATATTTGGCTGGAGACCTCTCGTCTTACCAAAGTATTCTCTAGAAAATTATCCTTTATCCCCAAACTATTTCTGATGTTGCTTGAAAGAAGCAGCAAACACATTTGAGACTGATTTTTTATATTGTGTTCTATAAAATCCTAACCTGTCAAAAAATTCACCCTCCCAAAGGTAAAAGGTAGCTAGTGCTTCTCAGAAAATACATTTACATTGATTAGCTTCATTTACGTTTGACCTGGACAGCTTAGCCCAAATCTAATCACTGGAGTAAACAAGGTTTCTGCTGAAGAGGTACCCATTGCCTGTTTCACTAGTCTGGTAAATTTGTTTCTCATTCCTTCAGAGTGGAAATGACATCTTGGGTTGTTATGGTTTGAGGCTTGGGGCCAGCACAGGCAGTAAATGGACACCCTGAGGGTCCCAAGGGGGAAGCAGTTATTCCCTCCCCCTTCCTGTCCACATCGGATACTGGAGGCAGGAAGTGGTCTCCAGCGCGGGAGGAAGAGAAGCTTGGAGCTGACCCTTCCATGCGGAGAGAAGCCATCTCTTCACCATTTTCCTCATCCTCCTGTGAATCCGAAGCCATCCAACCTCTGGTTTTGTATTACATTGTATTTATTGTGTTTTCGCCCCCATCTTTGTACATATATCTACCTTCCCTTCTTGTTTTCTGTTCCCTGTTAAACAATATATATATCTTATTACTTTTTGTTAACTTCCAGTACAGTGCAAAGTCTCTCTTTACTCCTGATCTCCCTTTTTGCCTACCTGTCTGGGGAGAACTAAGGGACAGGGAGGGGGGAGCACACTTTCTGTTCCATGGGGACCTGCCCTGAACCCCTAAATGGGCACATGGGTCCAAATGCAAAATACATGCATTTCACAGCAAGAAGACTCGTCTTCCTCCTCAGTTCACCACTCTAAGCAGGATTCCAGAAACAACATTTTACATCCAGTTTCACTACTTTGCCCAGTGACAGCCAGGATGTTCAAAATAGAAGCATTCAAAGTGGTATCATGGAGGTGTGTTGGTCTCCTTTTTTGGAAGTTAATTTGATTTCACTAGTTTGAATTACTGTGAGTATTTAAACTCTGAATAAGTCTGGACTGTGGTTTTAAAAGGTGCTACAATATCATAGGATCATAGAATAGTTCTGGTTAGAAGAGACTTTAAAGATCATCAAGTCCAGCCATTTTCCCAGACTCGTTATGAATAAAGGTACTGCTATTAGAGGAATTTCAAAATGTTTCAACAACAGTTCTTACATAGTAGACAGAATGGCTTTGTAATATAAACGTACCTAACCTAAGCTGCCTTTCTTGCACACTGGTAACTCTCTCACTGTGCCAGCAAGGAGCTTATTAAGAGCTACTTTGCCCATCTTGGGAGAGTTTTGCAGCCTGGGCTGAATTTCCCATTCCCATGGCCAGACTCTCCCTGCTGGCACTCACTCATCTGCAGCCGCAGGACAAGCCTGCTACTTTGACATTTCGGTGGAATCAAAGCTTACTCGAAGCTCACTCTTAAGATGTCCTAGTATGTGCCATAGTAATAGCAGTTAATAAAGTACTTGCCTAACCTACATTAGTTTTGATTAAGAGCAGAACACCCCAAAAACAAGACTTGGGACTGCAGGAATTACAAACCAGAAGATTTAGAGGCTGTGCAGAGCTTACATGGCAGACCAAGTTGCCTTTGAACGTACCAAGATTCAGGCATTTTCTTTATCAAGATGTTTTGGCACAGTTTACCCTAATTCTGTACTTTACATATGCATATTTGCCAGTAACTGAGGAGTTTAAGTAATGATGTTATTTCAGGATTACCCTTTTATCCAGAACTTCCACATCGCCACCTGTCCTTTTAACCACTGCTTTTTCCTCAGACTTAATTCTAGATTAGGGAACTTCCACATTTCATCATTCTTGGGCTTAAGAGAAATGTGTAAGTGCTGCCCTAAAGCCACAAGTTAATGCAGGCAGCTATGCACAATCAAGGGGAAGGATAGGAACAGGGGGCACTGAGACCTCACTTTTGGGATATGCCCAAAGAGGCACTGAGGGGTCTTCTCAGCCAGCACAATCCTGAGAATGTCCATGAATTTGACAGACTCTATAGAAACTCCTGTGGAGATCAGAAGATGCTTCAAACTGAGTGCTTCTTACATCCTCCTTGATGGATATAATAGCAACTGTTCAGGCATCTGGTAGCCTTTGGCTATGTGCTTCCTAAAGAGTGTATAGTACTTCATACTGCTTAAAGAGCACAAAGGCTGTTGGTATGTGGTTTATAAACAATGCACAAGCCAGAATGTGGTATTCAGAAAACCGATGTGCTTCTAATGTATGTAGAACATTGTTGTTACTAATATCTAAATTTAAAAAACGCCCCCATACCTTCCAAACTGAGTCCAAAGTACCTATCCTTGCCAGGGACAACAAAGTAACCCAAATTTGGAGTTTCTCGGTCAAGATAGTTTTGAGTCATGACATTTCTTTAAAGTAAACATTAGGAAATTATCCAAAAAGTGAGATCACCCCACTTTTAAAAATATCTTCCTATCTCCCAAATGTTTTGCCTAATATCAGTCAAGCTTCCCTGAAAAATTGTAGTCTGACATAGAAGTTACCCTGTGCAATTTCAGGTGGATTAATTTCAGCTTGAAAAAGTCAGAGGGATTCAAAATCAGGCTCATGATGGAAGATCTTGCATCAAACTAAACTGTGGAAGAAAGGAGCATCTCTCCATCTTGTATTTTTTTTCTCAGCCAGAGCTAACAATAACTTTGCCTTTGCTACTGAACAGCTGAGCCAAAAAAACAGAAAGACAAAAGCCAAAGACAAACCAAAAAGACAAGAAGCAGAGACAGCAGAGAAGACAGAAGAAAAATCTACCCCACATGCAAACATTGCTCTGAAAGCTCAAAGATAAGAACAACAGCCTTTGTAAAAGTAAGTTTTGCCATTAGAAGATGACCAAAGCAGCAGAGATGGAAAAGCAGCTAACCTGACCTACCATCAAGAAAAGCTAATGTGAAAAAGGTGGGGAAAATAAGGGAAGGTTGTTACTTTAAAACAAAAAAAGTAATTTTTAACACTGACAGTTTGCAAACCAATAAAACACTCAGATGTTGGATCAGGTCCATATCAAAGTAACTCAGCCTATAATTACATGAGAATCAAGAAATGTCAAAACACAATAATAAAGATACTGTGGACTGCTTTGTCTTTTGTGGAGCAAGCCCATCCATACCACCAAATAAGGGAAAAAGTTAAATAGGAGTTCATCATGATGATTACAAGAAGTGAACCATAATGGGTGGGAATGAGAAGTGGGAACAAGAGATGAAAAAGGGCAGAAATTAACAGCAGTGAACAGTGAGTGGAAAAAAAAGAGGCTACCTTGTGCCACACAGATACCTGAAACAGAGATGCAGCAGACATGTCTTGAAGAGATGTCCACATCTGATTTGCAGAGAAAGTATCTCCTATCAATACGGCTAATACCATTAGAAAAAAAACAAGCATGCCTTCAAAAACATGGGCCAACCCTCAGGTATGAAATGGAAAAAGGGTTTTATATGCTCTGAAGGATGCCTGATTCCCCAACAACATAAGCTGGAGTAAGAAACTTTTCATCTCTTCCCACAAAACTGATTTTGCCTATATACTTAGCCCATCATAGCTATATTAATACTGTCAATAGGAATGCCCAGAATGGAGGGTCAAATGTAAATTGATCCAGCTACACTGAGTAAAGTGAATGTATATAAATTTTCATTAGTTCATAAATCACTTGAGGATCTGGCTAGCAGAATGCTTAGTCCTAATTGCTTGACAGAGAATGCTCCCAAATGTGCTCCTCATTTATCAACCTTTGCTCCTATTGAAGTGAGTGGAAGCAAGTGTTAACCTTTCACTTAGGTGGGTGCAGGATGATGCCAGCCCCAGGTGCTTTGAAAAATCTTATCTATTTCAGAGAAAAAATTGTATTTTATAGGTGTGTATCTCCCATTATTTAGAAACTGGACAATAGAGTGCCTGATTTAACTCCTTGTTTGTGACTGCAATATTGATTATTTCTAATATTTCTTTTTCAGACTTTGAACTGTATATCAGATGCAAAGAAATGGAGAACAGGAAGTCTATGCAAAGCAAAGTTGTTGGTAACTACTTTACCCAATGGTAAATGGAAAGATCAAAAGGCAAAAAAATCCCAACCAGCTAAAATATCTCATGCCTTCAGATTGCACATTTATACAAAAAAGACAGCAGCCTTCTGTCCCCCAGAAGCTAGTCCCTTTTCTTCTTGCAGACACCTCATTTGATCTTTGAGCATAACTAACAGTCTTGAATTTCCTATATTTTATGCTAGATCTACTACTGCAGTCAATGGGAATTTTAAAACTACAAGGAGGACACAGTGGGCTAGAGCCTTGGGCTATTAGATCTAAGTTCAAGTCTATGCCTTTTTCTGTGTCTAAACAGTGCCCACAATTTTATGGGTAACCTATAAAAACAATTGAAGTAATTGTGGTGGTCTTATATTGTTTAGACTGCTTGCTTTCCACTCCCCAACCTCATAATATGAACAGAGCTATAACAATGATCTATTATAGCTGGGACTAGTTTCACTGTAGAAAACTCTGCACAAGCTGAGAACCAAAATGTAGTCACAGCTCCAAACAGCTTGGGGACAAGATGAATTCTTTGTCTATCCTGCATCCTAAATGCATCCAAATTATTCTAGTGTCTGTATATCTACATGGACCACTTAACTCCCTCTTGAACTCTCCTTAGTGCTTTAAATTGCTTGTCAGCCGCATGTGAAAAATCTCCACCTCATTTAAAATTTACATTCCAGAGCTTTCTATCACTGATTTCTCTCAGCAGTAAGGTTTCTTATGATCTCAGTGCCACTGGAACAATGGAACCAAGCTGCTCTTGCCTTTTGCACAGATACTCAGAGTTGTGTGTGGAGCAGAAACATAATCAGCCAGGGGCCAGAATTTCAGCAGTCCCTTACTTAGTGCATCAGCATGGGGGAGGGCTAGCTGAGATAGCAAGGTAACATGATTGCTGCTGCTGGCAAGAGGACAGATGTCAACATTGCCTCTCCTTTTCACAGAAACATACCTGGCTTTATGAAGAATAGGTTAGCAAATATTTTAATACAAATAGTAACCTCAGCTGAGCTGCCAAAGCAGGCTCCAAAGAGACTGACTTGTTTACAGTCTGGACCAGTGCCTTAAAACCTGATGTGCTTATTCAAGAGAAAATTAACCCCAAAACGGGTATCATCATTACTGCAGGGAGAAGCTGCAGAAAGATAATATCCTAACTCTCTCCAGCTGAACTCAGGACATTGTCCACGTTTTATCACATCAAGTGCCCTTGTAGTCATTCAGAATAAACAAGCAAATAAAGAAGTGAGGTATATCACATGTGATAGCTTGGGTCACTGGGACTGCATAGATGTTTGGATGTGGCCCAACCCCCTGCCTTCACTTGAATTACTACTGGAATCTAACTTCTTGCATTGTTTTAAGAGACTAAATTGTTCTTTCTATGTACTTTGGTCATCCCAACTCAGATGTTATCTCTTCCTTTCCCACTCTAGTTTTTGGCTGCAAAAAATACAATGAAGAGTGCTAAGAAGAGTGTTTTTTTTTCCCCGGCTTCAGAGTGTGTGTATATATGTCTATGGTACTGTTCTTCAAATACCTTTGACAAAGATTGTAATTTGTGAGGTTGTTTGCTTAAGACACTACTAGTGTTTCTCATTAAAATGAATTCTGGTATAGATTTGACCTTGGAAGCAACATTGATAATACCTAACTGGTGTAGGTAAAAAGCAATAGAATAAATTATTTCTGAAGGTACTGTAAACATTCAGTTACGGGGGAAATCTTCATAGGGAATGGTCACTGATCTGGAAAAGTTACTCTGCAGAGGTGTCATAATCTTTAGCTATCAAATTTCTTGGAAGATGGAGAGAAAGACTGATCCTGGAATTATTATGCAAAGGCCTGTAATACTAGATTTACTGATAGAGACCTCAATCAACTTTCATTGCATAATTCAGTTGATTCTGAGCAACCTCATGGGGAAACAGGAGAGTGAGCAGATGTGGGACAGGTAAAAGCCAGGACTTTCCTATGTGACCTGGCGGCAGAACTCTGTGGGAGGCCATGCATCGCCCCACATCCTCCATGGAGGACAGTGGCAGGCACTAGTGTGACAGCTTCTAGGTCAAACAATGAAGGTGGTGCTTTTCATGCCCATTACTTGGTATGTCAATCTCCACTTCTTTGTGAGAAACTTATCTCAGACCTCCATATAACCTGGAAACTAAATTAACTGGATTTGGATTTTACGCAAATATTAATGGGTCATGAAACTTTTACTGAAACCAGAAAAAAAAGGATTTCTTCTATCCCAGATGATTGGCATTGGGATCCAAACTGAAACCACTCATGAGACATCAGTATTAAGAGACTGCAGTTGTGGTCTAGAAGAAAGGGTGAACACAGGGAATTATTACTTGGGGTGATCAAAGATGATATTCATTTGTGATGGCCACTCTTGATGATCAGCATGGGGGCACACAACTTACTCCCTCATTCCAACTACTCTACCAGTGAACTTGTGGTTGGACAAGCAGGCTTCCTGGGGCTACAGCAGCATGTCATTTATTTTAGGGATAGAACAACACTCCCTCTCAAAGAGGCGGATTGTTAAGAATGCAAAACTGAGGCAGCCTGTAGCTATCAAGTCACAGGAAGATTGGGGATTAAGCACATAATACAACTAGGTTTGGTGAGACCTGAAAGCACATATCCACTTCCACTGATGGCACTGATACCTGATGGCACCTCCTCTAAGTGTAATAAAATACAGTGAAAATGCAAAGGTTTCCCACAGTACTCTATAAAACTTAAAAAAAAGAATTGTATCCATTTTGTAGATTCTATGACTGTTCAACACTAAAACCAGAAAAAGACCATTATTTCCTCTTCTATCTGCAAAATTAGAGCTAACCTTACTGATTTCCTTACAAGCGTTCAATAAGAGTGGTCCTCAAAATGAAAAGGACAAAAATGCTGGCAGTTTATGTAATGCCTTTTTCATTTATACAATCTGAGAGACTATCTAGGACATTTAATGGTGTACAAGTCTCTGGTGGCAAGAATCAAGCTGTAGAGCTTTCTCTACAAGTTCAGCCTTGTTTATAAGTGTGTTCTCCTGTACACTCTTGTCCAATATCTCTCTCTACTCCTGAGCAGGCAAAGAAAAGCCACATTTCTTTGAAAAACACAGACTGAACTAGGATGCAGTATTTGGATGACTTAAAAAACCCTTATACATTTTGTAAGAGCTGCTTCTAGGTCTGTTTTGCTGGAAGAAAGAATTTGCCTACTAAAAACTCTAGTCAGGTTCAAGCAGCATACTGAAATGTTTCCTAGCTAATCATTACTCCATTCCCTCACTTTCCTGTAAGTAGCTCAGGTTCCCTAATCTTTTCTATCTAAATTCACAAAGGGGCAGAGTTCCCTTCCCTATCCCTTGCACCATACACAACCTGAAACTCTGGACCTTTAAATGCCTAACTCATACCCTTCTTGCCATTCAGTGTATTATCGACACTGTGCTCCTGTGCTATTTTCCCTCCTCACATGCCTGGTACAAAATGTTAAGCATCCTTGTGACCTTTAAACATCCTGCACAGCTCTCCATCTCCTCTTTACATGATCCAGACTCATCTCCACCTCCTGTTAGAAAATCCTGTGCATGCACCTGGCTTGATTACATCAGCATATACGAATACAGCTGAGCTAACACATTTCAATTAATCTACTGCAGAAGCAAACGGAAATGAATACCTCTCCTTCTGTCCACAGTCCAACAGTTGCTCTACTATGGTACCAATGTGGCATGAAATTAGAGTTATCTGTAAATCTGTTTTCACTGTTACCTGAATGCTGTGATGTGGGAGCTACAAAAGAACAATACTGACAAGATTTTTATCGTGGTCAGTAAAAACTGAAACCATTTGAGTTCCATGTCCTTGAAACATTGCCTGCTATGGGTATTATTTTTTTTTCACCCTTTCTACTAGAGAAAGTAGCTACATATTCCAGGAGTAATGTACAAGTGAAGCAAGAATTGCCCAAGAGATCCACGACACATACTAGTCACTATAAGCTACTACAAAATTTATCTTAAATGCCGACAGTCCAGCAGTTGTATTTCTCAAGATCTCTGCTAGGACATTGCATTTTTCAGCATTGTTTTACTGTACATAAGTGGATAATAACTGTTTCTTTAACCTGGATAACAAGCAGGCAGGAAACACCAGGAAAAGACCCAAGGATCCTATAAAAATCCATGCACAACAATACATTTAATCTGTAATCCTCAGTTTGACTTTAGAGCATACACAATCCTTTTTCCTTCAAGGGTAGAGGGCTACTGGATTGGATGGTACTGTAAATAACTCCTGACTACTGCTGAGCAGGATGAACCAGTGAACAGGAGTGAGGGTTCGTCACAGACACCGACGGCACTCAGCTGAAGGAGAACAGCAGCGTACGAAAACAAGTGTTATTAGGAATAAAATGTCTGCTCCAGATTCTTGTTCTGAACTTGACACCAGAGTACCAGGAAAGTCTCTGTGGGAGAGTTTGGAAGACTTCAATTCATGTCTGGTGGAGCAAACAGCAGTTGTAAAATCTCAAGAGATGAGGGCCACCCAGACTGTGTCAGTTTATCAAATGGACAGCTGTGGTGTGTCTACAAATGCCAAACCATAAGCATATTGGCAGGGGAAGCAGGAATTGTGGCCAGCACACAGAGAAGTGGCTCCTGAGTTTCTGAATTGCCTGCCTCTCAGAATACACTTATGGTCCAGGCCAGCCTGCCAGTTCCAGCAAGACTAGTGTGCAGCAGGCCAGTGATACAAACATGCCTCACACCTGGCTTCACAGCCTTTGGTAAGATGTCCCTAATAAAGAGGGTGGCAATTTGGGAATATTGTAGCACCCTGGTCATCTCCCTGCCTTGGGTTGGGTAATAAGACGATGACATTGTAACTAGAAAGACTTTAAACTCTTAATGCTCCTCAGCTAGAGAAATAGACCTTTGGAAGCTACCACTAGTGTAATATAAGGACCTTCTGGTTGCAGAGGAGCCCCTGAGGGACTTGATCAAATGCTGTAGGATCATGGGAGTATGAGAACAGCAGTAAAATTAGTTTTGCACACAGTGGTCTTACCACAAAACAGAGTCCTGTGTCTTAAATGCAAAAGAATCAGCTCTTGTTCATGGCTCAGTTTTCCACCCACAGGAAAAGAAATGGAAAGTGAAACAAATTAATCACGAGAGAAAGGCACAGAATCATGCCTCAAAGAACAACTTGGGCTACAATGACAAGATAACCAACATCAACAGCAAATGGCCAAGGATAATGGACATGCAGTAGATTAAATTTTGAATGAAGTGCTATCCAAAATATACATGAAATTTTATATCAGCCTTAGGTGTCCTTCAGATACTGTATAAGCTGTGATATTTATGATTATTGGTGTTTATAGTAGTAATAGTAGCAACATTAATATATCAATACACTCTGAGGAGATAAACTCTATTCCTAATGAATTCCTAATGGAGTTCTAGTGCATCCTAATGGATTCCACCTAATCCATTTTGAGGACATTAACTAAGGCTTATTTTGTCTGTATTTTAAGCTCCTAACACTGGAAGGAGGAACAGAGCATTATCCAGGCTTCTTAAAATCCTCTAACCAGTGAAGAGTTAGGCAAAGGCAGAGGGAAGTAGTTGCTGCAGTTGCTGGGTTAGTGGGCTGTTAGATATTCTGGCCTAATGTTTCTTCTTGCTTTTCTATACTTTCATTGGAGACAGATACACACAAGAAGACTGGGTTGCACTCTGGATATGACTGCAGTTGTTCTGAGGTTAAAGTGAGGATTTAGAGACTAACAAAAGATCCAATCTGTCTCTCCACTGACCACTGACTCTGCTTTCCTTCTGAAGGGTCAATGTCTCTGGAAGTAACATGGACACTTCCCTGAAAATACAGGGAAACAGTCTCAGGGCATTATATCAGCCAGGAACTAGATGCTGGTGGTGTCGCTTTAATGGAACTATTGGTAAAAGTTTGCAGCAGTCCCCCAAGTGTCTCAAACTCCAGCTTATGGTGATGATCATGACTGCAACATACAGAGCAATACAGACTGATTTAATCTGTTTCCCAGAGATGAGATGAATCAACATTTTCCACATCAGAGAGAGTGGACTAGATGACCTTTAAAGGTCCTTTCCAATCCATTCTATGATTCCATCATCTCTGCAGTGGCATAGGTATTCTGGAGCTGTAAATCCGAGAGATGGCCATTGGGGCCCATTAGGGAGCAGATGGTGATTTGGTGTATCAGGGGACATCAAGGTGTGTGCTAGTGAGAGAATAAGGACACCCCTACTGCGGTTCTGTTTTTCTATTCTACCATGGTTGTGAGTTTTCATGTATTCCTCAAGAACAGCACTGATGCCTCTCTCAGTCACCTTCTGTAGGTAGGTGTGAGGGAAGGTAGGCAGGGCTGAGCAGGCACCTGCTGTGACCATGTGCCCAGTTGCCAAGTGGCTCTATGATACTAGGTAAGGATCTACCACCAGAACATTCTGTAGTTTGCAGATCACTGAGTCAAATGGCTGTGATGAAGATGTAGATCACCTAAATAATGTGTTACTGCTACTCAGCTGGTGGATCTTTCCTGTTCCCCAAATCAAGTGAAAGTGGGACCATCTGGCATAGCCTGACTCTACTTATGCTACTCCCTGGATCTTTTGTTGTAATCACAAGAAATAGTGAAAAAGGGGGAAAAAACAAGTACAAAACCAACTTTACTTGTTTGACTCTTTACCCGTGAATACCATATGTATTAAAATAATCTTTTGGCTACTGAGGGCAGAGTGAGCAAATAATTTTTCCTGAAAAATTCAAAAGATAAGTTATTTCTGTTTGTAACTTTTGCGGCAATATCCAAGCATAGCCATGTAACAAAATCCATCTTATTAGTTACAGTGTACAGCTACAGATTTTATTAGGACAGCTCTAACAGGACTGGAGAAAAGGGAAAAGGGTTGATGATTAGTCATTAATGAGATGCAGTCACAAAGAAGATGACAGTTATGACTCTAGCATGTCTTGCTAAAGAAAGGGAAGTATTAATGCCACTGCAGAAAGCTTTGGCAAGCCTCTGTTATGAATACAATACAATCTGACCACCCATGTGCAACAAAGATATATTGAAAATGAAGCAGGTACAGAGAATGGCCACACAGCTGATCAGAGCCTGCCTTGTAGAAGACCTAAACTAATGGGTTGTTCAGCCTAACAAAACAACTACTCTTAAGTTCTGAACTCTAAGTTCTGAACATTAAGTTCAGTAGACATAAGGGAAGATATAAAAGCAGATATAGAGAAGAAATTTGAAAATCCAAAGACAGTAACAGTGTCAGTGGTTGTAAATTGGCTAGGACTAAATATAGGCTGGAAACAAGAAGTTTTCAAGCTTTCAGAAGAATTAGTGGAGCTTTGGTGCTCCTCTCCCTGCATTCCTTGCTCTCTGTCCGTCATGGTCTCCTCTAGCTGCTATTGCTATTTCTCCCATGCAAATCTGATTCAGCAGCAGAAACTTTACTGGACTGAATGGTGCCCCCAGATTCCAGGGCTCCCAAGAAATTACACTGAGTAGTAACTGTTCTTCTTTGCACTAGGTGTGAGCAGTTTTTGTCCTACACTGTTCTGTAATCCATAGTACATTTGAAGGGAGAACATTCTATCCCATCGTGTAACAAAGCATTGAGGTTCACAAAACAAAATAATACCCTTTTTTTTGGCAGATATGGTAAAAAAGCAAATCTTAACAGCAGAGCTAGTATGTTTTCCTGTAAAACAACAAAAAAAGACATAAGGAGAATCAGATTTTTAATAAAGACATAGAATTCTACATAAGCAGTGAAGATAGGCTAGATGGTTTAAGATTATCCACCAACAAGTACAAAATTTGTTTTCTACTAACTGCTCCATACTAACTATTGAAATACCATTCATCCATTCTGTGCACTGCTTTCATCTCTACCACACATTACAAAATGTAATACTAAAGATAAGAAACAATAAACAACAGCTTCACTGCTTTCAATACATCTACTTTCTACTCCTCTAAGAACTAACACCAACATCTGGATTAATCTTTAGTTATTTGCAGTAGCAAATCCTTATCGTCAGTCTGAATTCTGGCATAAACTCATATAAACAGAGACTAGCATAAGAATATTGCAATGCATTTTATTTATCTGCATGGGAACTTGCTATTTTGCTCATAAACATGGGAGCTGTCATATTTAAATATTTCTCCAGTACAGTTATAAATCTCTCTTATAACTGAATATCTGAGTCTAGCTTTCTCTTTGATCTTTATCTTGCCTTTATGGAAATGTATTGTCTATGGGGTTTGGTTTTGGTTTTTTTGTAGTTTAGTTTCTTGCTTGTAGTTTTGTCTACTGTCTGTGTTACAGATGGCTGTGACTTATTGAATATTCCTATGTTACAAAGACACTATATGTACAAACAGGTATATATAAGGATTTACACTGGAAATATTATGTACTTATCTTCATGATCTTAAGTCTAGTGAAGTCAGAAGTAGCTTTTATACACCCCATTTATTTTTAATTATGCCTTCTAAAAGAGATTGACTTGAGGCATGAAGCACAGATCAGAAGTTTATCTTCTGTAGGGGCTCTGATTTGAAGGCTTCATTTAGGCCACACAGAACCTATAGAGCAGAGAATGGTGCTGCAACAGAGGAAAAACTCTGCCAAATACACAAGATCATATGCAACACCACATAATTCCTTCTTTTTATTCCAGGAACTTCCAAAGAAAAAATGAGATGTCCACTGTTCTGAATAAATTAGTAGTGAAAAATGATCAATCAAACTGTTGTGTTGACCTTTGAAGAAAGGCAATGATTCCGGCCCAGATACAGGTTTTAACTGATTTCAACATAGAGAAGGGTATGTGTGATTGCAAGTACTGCCAGGAGGCTTGTGTGTAATTATTGTCTTAATAAAAGTCCATATAAATAAAACATGCAAATGTTCTCTCTCAGGATCCTTGAGTGGCAAGAGCTGACTTAAATGCCAGTGAAGCTTTTTGAAGGATGTCCATGGAAATAACTTTTTCCTTTTTGCACACAATATCATTTTAGTTCTTTACATATTGTAACCTTCTGTGTTTCAATTGGGTTTTAATGCACAAGGCCCTGCTCCTGCATATGTGGTTAAGAAGACCAGGAGACTCTCCAGTTTCACTGGGATGGTCTTAAATAAGTTAAGAAAGGTGGGAAAGTTTCTTCAAGCTTAATCAGTATCAGGAAGTGTTACAGGGAAAATTGTTATCATGCCAAACCTTAAACACAGATTCCATCACTGGAGATTAAATTTAAGTCTCCTAAAACACAGAACTGGCTTAATTTCAGGGTGCTCTTTTAAGGTTTGCCCCAAACTATTCATTACCTTTCCCATAAATCAAAACCCTGAGCTTTTTCTCTTGTTGTAAAAGAGGATATAGCTAGAAGTGTGTTGAAATGCTCAGGTTTAGTTCCTACGAAGAACATGCAAACATAATAACCTAGTTCCATAGGAATCTAATCAGCCTGTATATCACTGTCAGTTTTGGTCTTATAGGAATGATATTTTAATGAAATGAGTGTGAACTCTCATGTTTACCTCATCCTATCACAGATAGCAGGGCAGGGAGCAACTCTTAGACTCTGGGGAGCCCCACATTTGAAAATGTCAACAATCATAACCAGTTCTGCCCCAAGATTGGGATAGTGGACATAGTATTTTAGAAATGCCCTCTTCCCCCTTGTCTATAGAGCTGAAGTGTAATGGCAAACTCAAGAAAGTCATTAGAATGTGTTCCACAGGTCTGGTGAAATGCTTGTGTCTATAGCTACATGCTATAGGAAATAAAAAAAAAAAAAGAAACTTCACTAGTGTCTACTGGGTCCTGAAAAAGCTCGTGCAAGAATCCAAGAATTTCACTCATTATGCTGTGGTACTGTTCAAAAAAATCAGTAGAAAGAAGGTAAATGGTGATATAGGTCCATTTATTATGTACTGCACCAATAGCAAAAGCCTGGGAAGCCGGCCAGTTACACAGCAACGTTCTCCTGTATTCTGTATATTCAATACATCTTCTCCCCTGAAATCGCTACAATTTCTATAGGGAGATTACATTTTCACTTTCTCTTCTGCCTTCCATAATCAAATGTGCTAGTGCCAAACATCATTGCTGGCCACAAAAGGATCATAAGAGCATTCAGAAGTTCATAAAATGAATGGATACTACTGCTAAGAGACAAAAAGCTGAAGGAGAAAAAAACCTCTATTAACAGCATGTGAGAAATCAAATTTTCAATAGACAGTGTCACTGTAAACCTATTTTACCACAGCTTTTACAAGGACTTTATCATAAGCCACTAGTCCTTTGCCAGAACAACCTGCCTCGTTATCCAAAGTGAAACCTGCTGGGAAGCGTTGTATAAACTATGCTGGCTTACCGAGGTAAGTGCCTTTTTATCCATTCTCACATAAAGGAGGTGGGAGTAGTCCCCCAGAGAAAGGCTCCAGAAGACAGGCCGACAAATCTGGCGGAAGGAATCCTACAACCAGACAAGCCTGGAGAATTGGCAGAATTTATGTGAAATTATTGCTAATGCACAGATTACTAACAAAAGTCCAGAGCAGATGGACTCTTGCAGCTTTGGATCCAATAGAGTACCATTCTGCACCTCCTGATCCCATGCCACCCATCCCAGGCACTTTTAGGGCCAGTAGGGTTCTCTTCCAACATACTTGAAGCACATCCAGCCATTGTGGCTTTCAATATCTCTTTGTAATGTGTGCAGCCTTAAAGTCGTCCTGTAGGAAGCAGCTGCTGTATGAAAAGGGAATGAGCTTCCACTGGAAAAAAAAAGTGCTGTTATTGAAAATAGTCACTACTTCACCACTCAGCATGCTAAAACATTAAATACAGGAAATTGCCTCTCTCAAATCTAGTTTTGCTAGACATATCAAAAAATATACAGCCTTTGCAGGACTCCATCTTTGCTACTCTCAGCTTAAAAATCAACTTGGGCCCCCTGTGGAGGAAATAAGCAGCTCTATCTGGTTATTTTTGGAAAATCTGTGAGTATGCTTAATGACACGGACACTAGCAGCAAGACTGATATTACTGTGGTCTACGAGGAAGAAAATTATGAAGGTCAGAACAGCTTCATAAGGGAGCAGATCATTCTGATTGTGACAGTTGTGCTGCCTATGGAAGACCAGAGCCCAAGGACTGTGGGGGTCATCTAAAAAAAAATGGTATATGAAAGGGAAAACCTGTCAGGTCTCCTGGATCATCTTAAAGGAAAATTGTTCCTACAGTACTACCAGCACCTTATCCTGACACAGAGATGTTGTTTCCAATCCTGCTCTCTAAGGAATACTTAGCTTAAAGTGTTTATATAAACTATCATGAAGAGCAAGCCAAAAATTGTGAAAAATGTCAAAACCAGTTTTTCTTCAAAAGGCACTAAAACCTGAGTAAGGAATCTTTACAGTTTTCTTTTCATCCTTTTCTTTTGGGCATATTATTTATGTCTTTTCCCTGACCTATCCTATCTCAAAGCCAAGGAATAAATAAATTCATACACACAGATGTAGCAGGGTCACTGAATGCTGAGGAGAGCAAAAAAAAAAGATCAGATCAGGTTTTCAAATCAGAACTGGATCTCCTTCTAAAAGCTACCATAGCAATCAAAAAGAAGAAATATGTTAAATCAAGAAATTCCTAAGGAATAATTTATGGCTAGTGCCATAGGAAGGGCTTGAAATGAGGGGGAAAGATATGAATTCAGTAGGGTTCAGTATATGGGGGAGCCAAAATCCCTATAGGAGATTTTGGGACTCCATCCCTGTAGGAGCTAGGGCATGTAGTAAACTTTTAATTCAGCTGGAGCAGAAAGCCAGTACCATGGGGTCAGGATAAGGCCTCTGGTATAAGGCAGCTTCTCTCAGCCCCCAGATTCCTCTGAAGTCTCAGTCCAGTGAGACAAGCAGCTGTGCTTCCCATAGTGGGAGGATCATGCCAAGCTGGATTGCAGCAGCCCCTCTTTTGAGTTCAGGGGTTTTGAAGTGATTTTGCCATAAAGGCAAAATATTGCCTCCTAGTTATCTGAGTCTTACATAAGCGTGTTAGGAAACACAAGAACACCTGTACAGGCTCAGATAAGCTCTGTCTAGCCCAGTAGCCTGTCTCTGACAAGAGATGCCTAGTTAACCATTTAAGCCCAGGAAAAACACACTTTATCAAACTCCCAGGTAGACGCTAAGGTCCTTTCGATCTCAGCATTTGGCAGAAGCTGTTCCAATCAGTATTGTCCCTCAAAAAATACAGAGCACTGCACATGGGAGAAGGAGCATCTCTGAGCTAGGATGTGTACTTTCCTATGTATAGAAGGTCTTAATTAGGAGCAATTGCTGAATTTCTAGGGTACTGCAAAAAAGAGATCTTACCATAAATAATCATAATACACTTGCATTAAAAAAAAATAAAAGGCAAACCAAAACACATCCCCAAACATCCATATGCCCTTGAAATACTTGCTGTAGGAAATCAGATTAAATGAACAATTGTTTGTTCTGCCCTTCTGTCATTAAAATCTGAGAATTTCTAGTATTTGTTCACCTTTTCAACATAAAATGTGTAGAGGGGCTCAAACCTCAGAAACCTCAAGAACATATTTTAATCAAGAGTCGAAAAATGGTTTCCATTTCTTTACATAGAACACAGTAACTCGTCTCAGTCTTTCCTGCATCTGATCACTATCACCTGTAAGTCAAGGGCCAAGACTCTACTATGAAAAATAAAAGTCACTTTAATCTATACTGGAAAAATGGATATTTGTTCTAGTCAACAGGCTGGCAGGAACTCAGAAGAGTAATATATGAGACAAATCTCAGAAAACGATTTTTTTTTCTCATTCAGCCACAGTATAAATTTCCTGGTGAAGCTGGAGTTTTTGAATGCTTGACCAGATCTCTGTGAACCTTATTACAAAACTGAAATTATAATTAATTACTGTTGTACTCATTACTGGAAGTTCTTAGAGACATTAAGTCACCTACTGGCTGACTTTCTGGAGTAGTAGATTTACACTACCCAAGACTCAAAATATACCAATATCAGGACTTAAACACAGAAGATTATGATTATAAATTCTGCTGAGTTAAATCAAGGGATTTAATAGTGTATTCACACCTGCTCAAAAAAAAAAAAAAAACATTAGATTTTGCTAAGTTGGGTTTCATTTTCACAGATTTATGACAGATCAAAGGTCATAGTGATCCCAGATGGTATAATACAACTTCAATCACATTTTAAAAGACAGTTCATTTTTGGGTGCAGGCAGATGGCCAAAGAGAGCATTGGAGTAGGAACTGGAAGCATTTGAAACATCAGTGGCTAGTTCTTATTTACATCTGGGAAAATGACAGTATAAAATAGATGAAGAATGCCAAGAGTAAAATCTCAGCCACACTAAAGTTAATGACACCAGAACCCCAACTCTGAAGAAGTATTTTCACTAAATTTGTCCCAAGGTTTTGTAAAAATTAAAGTCACGTGGTTATGACAGTTATGTACATTTTAACAGGCAAGAAGTCTGCATAAATTTTTGAGGTCTGGAGCCAGATTAATTTGAAAGTAAGTAATACAAAATTGGAAAAATTGGTCCCTTTTCTTCCAGATCCCAAAAGTTCAGGCAGTAGTTGGAGAAGATCATATCTGACCCTTGTTTCCACCTTCATATTGTAAGTTCTAAGTGTACTGAAGAAAACAGCACTGCTCTTCATTACGGCATCTTAACAGAGTCTTTCAATAACTAGTTACAAAGATTTCCTAGTGATTTTCCTTTACGCTTCTTTTTCCTCAGAATGCCTGATGTAATTTTGTCTTTAATATACCAATATTAAAATAACACAACTCCCCTTCCCTGTTGCTGGCTTTTAAAATTCTGAAGCTTTAATCTCATACAGTTCCCTAGTTTTCAAGTGATCAGGTGAATTTATTTAGATGTGCACAGCTATATCTCCAGTATATTTTGTTCTTCATTTGTGTTGGACATGAAGTTTTACAGTTTGATGTTATGCATTATGGAGAGGCTGGAAGGGAAGGTTCTCTTTGTGCTTGGCCCTGAGGCTTGGCAGCAACACTGCAAAATGACTTTATCCCCAAACCAGATGTTCAAGTTGTTTTAATAATATCTTATGTATCCTTCACAAAATAAAATAAAACAAAAACTCACTGTATCAGAATGTTCTAGTGTTATAACTATGTGATTTTTGCTGTCTGCATTTTGCCCACCAGATGGTAGCACTGAAATAAAATCAGAAGTTTTCTTATCAAAGCAGTTATCACTCTCAAAGGTTGGACAAAATTCCTCCTTTGTAATATTTGTAGGATCTAATTGAAGATAATTCCCTAGCTTACCTATATCCTACCAGCTACTGTATTATCTGACAGCAAACACAATACAAATATAAGTAAAACAATCTAAGATGGGTCCTCTTCTTTCATGGCTTAGGTGTCACCTAGTCAACCTGCAATTCATATCCTCCTTATTTCTTTTTTCTCCATCTTAACTTTGTTTCTCATCATTATAAAAGACAGTAGCAGAAGGAATGACATTCATATAATGTGACTGATAGTGCTGACTTTAGCAGGCTTTAAATTCAGTAAAACTGAAAACACCACATTGATTTTCCTAGGAAAACCTTGCTCTTGTTTCAGAGAAGACTAAAGTCAACCAGAAAACTACTAAAAATACAGAGTAACTACTGTATTGCCTTATGCAAGAAGTTACTTTTAATCTCCATGTTAGCTGCTTTTGTGTTTTATTCCTGAACTAAAAATAGCGTACTGATTCACCTTTGTGATAAGAGCATTGCTCGAATACCACGATGAGTAGTGTTTCTTTGCTCGTGATGGATAATAGGCAGCACAGGAACCAGAGGTAGTCAGACTTCTACCCAGAATTCAAATATGTCTGTGCATACAAATTTTCATTCAGAAAAGATCTTTTAATCACATTTAGTGAATTCAAATTCTTACTTTTTTCAATGCTTCATTAAAGTGTTATCATCAGCAGAGTTTCCCAAGAAGAAAGACTTTATAGAAATCATAGCAATTTTTTTTCCACTTGACTCAATTACAGGCTCAGAACTAGTTTGGACTTAAGCAGAGTACTGCATTTTAAAAAGAAAGTAGTGCACATATTTTCAGTGAGATTTGAACCAGGACCCTTTTCTCTTAAAAGGTAAGTTTGTTCTTTTCCAGGGCTCTTGCTGTGCTTAAATGGCTGATATATAATTGTCTACAGATTTTTATCTAACACTGTGAAGTTTCAGCAAACATATATTTAGTCCACAGGAAGGATTATTGTCTCACATCCTACCAAGAAAATAAGGCCCTCATAGAAAACCAAAGCTGAAGCTGGTAGCTGTCAACTGTTACAAGAACAAGACTTCATGAGCTCTAGGTCTACCAAAATAACTAGTTTGCTGCATTTCTATAGCCTTGTATTTTTACAGGCACAACCTAGTGGCCTGTCATTAAGAACTCTTGGACTATGCTTAATTTAGACCTTAGAATTTTATCTCCTTTGCTGGCATGGATCTGTCTGGAATTAAAATTCTGGAAGATAAAATTCCAAGGAACACTGGAAGTCATGAGTTTTCTGACAGGATCAACACAAGTCCCTGTGGAAGGAGTTTGAAACGTCAATGACAAAAAAAAAAAAGCAGGAATTTAGCAAATGATTGGGTAAGGGAGACTACAAATGTCTGGTAAGTATCTTGGTACTATACCATTTTAGGTAGCTGCTGGATTTATGCCAAGCTTTAGAAGTGAAATGAAGCTAGAGTGAAGTAAGTTTAAAATATTTTGAACCTTTGCCATCAACCAGGAACTTGAGCAGTATTACTCAATTTTCCATACCTTCTTTCCGAACCTGGCTGCACAGTAAGAAAATTTGAGGTAGTTTTCTATAAACCTGGGTGGCTTCATGGTTTTTATATAGAAACCATCTGAAGTGTTGTTTTTACTAGGTTTTGACCCTAAACCAGGCAAAAACTCAGTCATTTCAGCTGAATTTCCTTTTGAGGTTTTGGATTCCTTCCAATACTAAGCTCACACTCAAGCTGCAAGAGGTTCCTATGTGTCTTCTTTGTGAACCTGCTGAGTTTACTCATCTCTCACAGTCAGAACTCAAATGTGTTACCAAGAGGTGAAGTGAAAGGATGTACAAGGGATGGATGGCCCAAGCCTGTAGTCAGTCAATGTGCACAGCTTCCATTAACTTTGTTTAGAGAGCATGGAGCACATCTAAATCATCCTATTCCTTTGGCAGGAAAGGTGATGTCACCCGACAGGGACTCAGAGTTCAATTCCTGTCTCTGATGCAGACTTCCCCTATAGTTTTGGACAAGTCAGCCAGAGAAGAAATCCAGGTCACATGGAAATGAACGACAAAACTCTCATTGACACAAGGTGAGGATTTCATCTTGAACTGCTTGCACTGTAGCCCTTGATCTTCCACCTGAAGATGTTTTGCTTCATCCTTTTTTTGTCATAGCCATTTGGACTACAAACTTTCTGAGTTAAGGTCTGTATCTGAGTATGAATCACTGTACAGTATCTAGGATTGGCAGGAGCTGATCTCAGGTGGGGCCTCTAGGTGTTCCTGTCATGCAGATGACAGACAGTAATAAATGAGAAGCATGTGCACTTGACTTAAATGGAAACACATGGAGAATACAAGTCCAGAGGATTTCATTTGACAAGATCACAGCACTGTGCTCCACTGTTAAACTCTTAAATGTCCTGCAAAAGTCCAGAACCTTCCCGTAGACTCTGCTTGCTAGTGCAGAAGAGCAACACTTCTGGCACAGCAGAAAGACTTATTCATTGACACAGTAATCACATTATAAGTGATTTTTACTCAATATTTTATTTCAGCTCACTGGTTGGATCTAGGTAAAAAGGCACAAATGATATGAATGAGTAAAAAAAATTTTAAAAAATGCATTAATTATAAGTTTATAAAGGATCTTTCATCTTCAGTAGGTTATGGACATTAACTAATGCTAACAGAGGGGACAGGAGACCTGAAAGCTGTGTACTTACTTCCAGGTCTAGTTATACCTAACCTCAAGGTCACTCTATGAGATCATCTGCCAGTTTGCAGGTTCAGCACTTACACATTTTACACTAGATTCATGTTTCTTCTAGACTGCATGTCCTGCCTACAGCACCACAAGTCACTACATGTACTCTCATGAGCACAGCCATTAGAGAAGATGCTAAACAAGTAACACTGCCCACTCCCACGCATAATATTCTGCCTCAGTGCCTGTAAGCGTGGGCATTGACAAAATCCTTAATGGTATCATTTGTATGAATGTAGTACTAATACTTTTCAGCATGGCAGACAGTGGTTTCAGCTCATCCAGATACAGCTCCATCTTCAGTTTAGTTCCCCTCCCCCCAGGATCTATACAGGCACTTCTAATTTCACCATTCCCCATTCTTCCATTGCCTGGAGATGCTTCCGCTGTTCTGTGAGTATCTTGCCTCTTCTGCTTTAGAGACTCAGGGCTGTTCTTCCAACAGCTTTCTAACTCTTTGCCTCTTCCTATCTAAAGGAAGCTGACCTTGTACTAAGCTAAGGAGTAACTGCATCTCCTCTTTTAAAGAGGGGAAACAATGCACTCTTTGGCTGCATCCATGCTAGTAAACTAAATGTGCTAAGGAATGTTCCCTGGCCCACAACACATCTGGCACAGAACAGGCAGCCTCAATCCCATTCACTTCCTTTACCTGCCAAACCGGGGCGAGTGCATCCGAACTGGGAACTGCCCTTGGCATGCACTAACTCCCGAGCCATACTTGGGAGTTGTCTAGGAGAATGCTATCTGACCTGGGTCAGAGTGTTGCCAGCATCCGTGCTAACAATTTAATAGAGAAAAGTGGTCTTCAGCTCTCAGGAACATTCCCTGGCATTGCTTAATTTGCTAGAGTCAGTCTAGGATTGATTCTTGTGCTGTTAGTTAAGCATGCATGGTGGACAGTATGTACAGTCATATTCTAGTTTCTGCATCTCAGATCCTCCAGGTACGGCTATCAAGCTAGCAAAGCTAGCGGTTCACCACCATTGACAGAGATGGAAAGACCTCACTGTCTTCAGTGGGATAGCAACAAACAGCAGAGCAAAAATGAGGGGGGAGGGGAAGAATGGCTTATTTGCATGCCTCCATCAGCCTGACTTTTATTCCAAAATATTCCTCCTCACAATTTCGTTATATTTCTCTGAGCTTCTGACTTTTCTCATCCCCATGTGTTTTCTGTATCCCCTGCCACTTCCTCTGTGATCTTTTTTCTTCTCTTCACACCTACTCAAGCTATTATTTCCAAATCAACTTTGACATACATTTCTCAAATTATTAATTTCTTTCCTATGTTATGTTTCTCTACTTTAAATTCTCCTCTCCTACATATTTTTCCTCCTTCCTCACAACTACGAGAAGTTCTGTTTGATTCTCTTACTCCTTTGAATTGTTTTCTTCCTTTAGCCTTTAATCTTGATCATGTATATTTTAAATCTAGAATAATTCTTGGACTTCTTCCTAGTCTGACAGTTACTTGTTGCCTTCTCTTAGCATACTTTTCCTGCACCCATTCTTTGAAATTCAGGATTCCACAAAAATCTTTTCTGTTTATTTCATAACCATAGCCCCATTCCATTACCTCCTTTCTTTGTGCCCCTTGACTCTTCTCCCAGACTTTCCACTGTCCATTCTCAATTAAAAAAAGAATGGTAACACTAACGTTGTTCACAGCCTAGGGAACTAGAAGAGAGTACTTTCATCAATGTCTGGGTTTCATCATGGTGTGACCATGGCAATGATGCCATGCAGTAATTGCTTACAATTGGCAGGTTGGAAAGTTTGGCAAACCTTGAAATCTGTAGTGAGACTTCAGCAAGAGCCTGGCACATTCACAGCCTAACGCTTACTTTCCCTAAAGAAGCTCCAGAAGTAATTTTCTCTCCTTTTAAGGGGTCTGCTTAGATGTTTCAGTCAGTGTGACCTTACTACTAGCATCCATGTTTCATTTGTATTCAGTCCATAGATTATGCCAGTGTACTGTTTTCTCAGAATACCTATTACTCTTCTGACTGATATTTTCCATTAACTAGGGTCTAGAGTCAGTAAAATATTTAAGCTTTTGTCTAAAGATATCTCTGTTCAGCAGTAAGAACAGCAGTACAGAAAGACCTGAGGTGCCTCAGGCAGGAGTTCTGCAGCAGGCTGAAGTTCAGTATAGACCAAATGCCTAAGCATTTATCCAGGTCCTTGCGTTTGTCTTGCAGTGACAAATCCTGGTATCAAAGCTAGCTGTTTCTGAAGGAGCCCAGGCACGTGTATACTGGAATCCAGCCATTACTTCGAATGCATTGTAAGATTTGAGGGAAATATATAGCATGTCTACAGCTCTCCAGTCTTTACTGGCCAATGGCAAGTTTCAAGTGCTGGTCAACAGCACCTGCTAACCTTGGAAAGCTTATGAACAAAATGGAGGTCCACTAGCAACCCCAGAAGCCCTATGTGAATTGGGGACAGTTGCTATGCACAAACAGGAAAAACTAGTGACATGCTATGATCTGCAATCCACAGGAAAGCTTAAAAATCTGATGGTTCTTCCCAACACTGAAATCTATGACTGGAAGATATTGATATTTCTATTTCATATAGAATCACAGAATCATTCTGGTTGGAACATCATCAAGTCCAACCATTATCCCAGCACTGCAGGTCGCCACTGAACCATGTCCCTCAGTACCACATCCACATGTCTTTTAAACACCTTGAGGGATGGAGGTGTTACATCCACCACTCCCCTGGACAGCCTATTCCAGTGCTTGGCAACCCTTTCTGTGAGTAGATTTTTTCAAATATCCAACCTAAACCTCCACTGGCACAACTTGAGGCCATTTCCTCTTGTCATGTTGCTTGCTACATGGGAGAACAGACAGGTCCTCCAGCGATAGAAGGCTTGAAGTATGAGGGTTTTGTCAAATTTTAAATTAAATCTCTATTTTTGAGCTCATTCTTCTTGCATGAACATCCTTAATTTTATTCAGCAGAAAATCTACTATTCTGCAACTTTTCAAAGGTTTCACTACTGCGAAAATCTTGCAGAGTTACAAAGAAATAGATATTTTTTTTTTCCCCTCCTTTTGTCACTCTGCAACACTTTCAAAGTTGAGAATGTTTTTGAAGATCACAAGAGAACACAAACAAAAAAACTTAAAGAAAATTTTGGGAGTGAGTAATCCCCAGACATTTAAGTTGTATTCAGTGACAAAAGAAAGTAGGGTGCGGGGGAGAAAGAGGAAAAAGAAAAAAACCTAGAAGACCAAAATATTCTTTTCCAATAAAATAAAATGGATATTTAGAAGAAACTGAAAGCTTTTCCTGAAAGATCTTTTTTTGGAAAAATGCCATTTTTCAGTCAGCTCTAGGTTAAACTGTTTGCATTGAACTTTTGTTTCATTAGCTGTTTAGCAGTTTCAGTGCAAATCAACAAGACATAGATGAGTCTTAGTACACTTTCCAAATATTCCTTTGTGGTCCAAGCAGCTTAACATTTTTTCTTTGCAGGATTTTAGCCTTCCTCTCAATTTTAAGAACACTTCACAGATTTCACTTGATTTCTCTTGTTCTTTGGGCTGTCTGAAAAACTTTTGTACAAACTATGCGATAGAAAATTGGGGATTTGGCAAGGAAATAAACCCCAAAACAACAACTTTTTCCAAGGATACTTGCTTTCTGCAGGACTTTCGTGTGTGTGTGTTTTCTTAAAAAGAAAACCCTATTACAAAATAAATCCAGTTATCAATTCTGGTTGAATTTTCTACAAGAAAAAGTACTTCCAACCGAACTATTTAAATAATTTTGATGATGAGTTCTTCATAACCTTTATAAGTTAACGGATGTGTATAGGCAATTACATCTTTTGTTGTAAGCAATGCTTTTTATTTTCACAAGTAACACAGTCCCAGAGCGAGCAACTGAACACTCTGCATTTCAATTTAACTGGTAGATAGTTCTCAGTCATGCTACTACTCCAGCCACATAGAGCATCAGCTACTGGCTTAGCACAAACTGTAGTTTCTTTGCAACTGTGGTGATACAAGCTTGCAATGGAGGTGTAAGCAATTGTAACTGACTCAGAGCAAGCCAGTTTATCTAAAGTGAAACATAACTTTTGGAATCAAGTAGGTTATACAACTTATTGACTGCGTACACTGGACACTAATTTTTGGCAGTCTTCTGTTACATTCACTTTGTCTTGCACTTGTCCTCCACTGTCATTAAAAGTTTTGCCAAAGAAAATTTCCAAGGAACCTGGGAATCTGGGGACTGTGTGCAATCTGAGGAATTTCGAGGTGGAGTTAAATATCTTACTTGTTAGGTCTCAAGATCTTATAGTTTGGCTGTTCTTACTGATGTGGTACTCTACCAGGATGGGGGGATGGGACAGGGAGGTGAACCCATATCCTTATTTCCTCTCTCTTCCCCCCCACCTGCAACACATAATTGTTGTACGGTTATTCTTCCCAGTTACTTGAACCACAGCCAAGGATGATACTAGTGAATGGAGCCACAGCATCTGAGTTTTCTCCCTCAGACAAAAAAACAAAAACAAACCAAAAAAACGTCACGAACCACAGTTTCTCTGTTTCTTTTACAGATACACAAAAGTTTAAAGAATTAATAACAGTCCTATGTCTTTCCATCTATCTTCTCATTACAAAAGCCAGATGCTTATGATCTCTTCCCACTTGCTTCCAGGTCTTTTGGGACTGTAATTAATCATTGGCATACTCCAGTACCCAATAGGCAATGTTATTTTCTTCATGCCTGTGTGAGAGACCTTCTCTCAAACTTTGTGTTACCCCTTTGGCAAGGGCATGGAGTTACTGAGTCCCATCTTGCTGTTTTCTTTGCTTGTGGCTAGAAACCTTTCTTGGCTCCCTACCCAGCCAGCCAGCACTTATTCTCTCAACAGTAATAATCACATCCAAATTAGATTTGCTGTTAAACAACGTCTCATTTCTTTCAGAAACAGGAAAATGAAAACATGTATAGGAAAGCCTTTATTCCTATTCACAGCAACAGGATGCAGGGTTACAATGGGTCATGAAAGCATATGGGGTAAAAGGTGAATATTTGTTGAGAACCTCTGCTGTTGAGATCAGACCCTAGAAACTGCATTTTCTCCATATGGGTTTGAACATTCCTACTGGCAATGACTATTTGTTCCAATTCACACAAAAATTTGATTTTGGGCTGACCGCAAGTACTTATTTATTTTGGGTTCAACCACTGAAGCTCCCCCCTCCAGCCTCAAGTA
>VZZY01005249.1:72024-86904 GCA_013400335.1 Eurystomus gularis | reverse complement strand
TCAAAAAAAAAAAAAAAAAAGAAAAAAAGAAACAACTTCTACAATTGTAATTCAGACTATATTTCTTAGCTCAAAGTTTCACACTGCTTCTTCCTCCCTTTAAATTAAGGAGTACCTGATCCTTTCTTCCCTTCTATACCCAACCATTTTTGCCCTGAAAAATGCAGGCCTACACGGTACACTGGATAAGAGAACTGGGCTTAGTCTTTGCTGTAGACATTTCTAGCTGACAAAAGAGGGATTCTGCTACTAACTAAACTCTAGAAACTGGAAGATGAGAATGACTCTGTACGGTAACCTTCTCTTATGTACTTCCGTAAGCATTTGCTGTCAAAACCAAAACAGAAAACATCACAAAGCCACCATGTGAGTGGTTCTGGTGGCTTCTTTCTCATGTCTGCAAGGGAGAAACTGCTTTTGTCATTTTTATTTACAAGCAGAATAAATCTTCTGAACTTCCGTGTTTTCTAGGAATATAATTACTTCTGTTCATTACTAGAATGCTGGGCTTACATTTTATTTAATATTAAAGGTTTTCAGCAGGGATGAATGTATATACATGCAGAAAGAATAAAAGTTCAGTGTTCTGCAGTAGATACACTTTAAAGAACAAGTTTATTGGAAAAGACTGCAGCTGTCTCATAACATTAAAAATATTGATTAATAATGCAGGAAAATATAATATGAGCATAATTACATCTTAATACATCTTGAAAAATATTTGAAAATATTTCTAGGCAAAAGTTATTTCAATCTGAGAAGTGGCAAAAGCAGAACACCAATGAAGAGTTAGATCTGGTTGTTTTTATTCCAGATAGGTACATTGCTTTATTGAAATGGGGTGTGATGTGCCAGAGGAACAGCAAACATCTTAGAGTTCATTCACATGATTACTTATAGTTACATGACACTGGTAGTCCTTTGCCAGTGGGTACCAGAACTATTGGAGCAGCAATAGATTACCCATTAAAAGAGCCCTGCTATTATGGCTTAGAAGCTGGGCGACAATTCTGAACTGCAAAGTGAGTGTCTCAGCCTTTACTGCGGAACAAGAAATTACTGGTTATATGACTTATTTGCAGAGCTGCTGAAAGATTGTTTCATTTAATGAAAGACAATATTCTTTCAGCATATTAGACATCGTAATTTAACACAAAGGATTGCTGGTATTTCCTGGCATCAGCCATAGGATATGGGTTGGGTCAGAAAAGATCCAACCACTGGATTTAGTAGCTAAATTTTATCTCCTTGCCCACCAGATATTTTTTAATCTTGGAAAAATAGGTAAGAAAAGTAAATATTTCAACCAAAACCAACAGCTGCCACAGACGAATTCAAGCAATTAGTAAAGCAGAAATCAGAATCTATAGAAGAGAAGACAGGGTAAACTCGCAGAATCCCCCACACCCATAAGCAGATGGTACTGATGCCTTTTAGAACTTTGGTAGCAATAATCACCTCTGATCCACCATGGTTTACCATCAGAGTGTCCCTCTACACTCTGAAGCTCATGAGGCTACCTAACCAACTCTGAAAGTGAAAGCATTGCTGTAGGTTCATACTCTATGTTCCTGCGACTTTCCATTTCTAATGAGTGTATTGACTTCTTTACATTTGTTCTCAAGAAACACAAAGACTGTGACTCCTGATGTTCTCTTCTGAGAGCATTCACAATCATGAGTGCTTATAAGAAAGGACATTGTTAAGATCATCAACTTATTCCTTTAGCAGAAGCCCATTGCTTAGCTTCAAATATTCTCAGGCACACTAACATTGTACATTCTTGGATTAAGTTTTCTGACCTATTTGTCATTCTTGATGTATAGTTCTCTGGCTAACCACAGTTAACCACCTTCAGTTCAAGAAACCCATTACATTCTGGCAGCAAAACTTTTGTTCTTCTGCCCCTAAGTCTCTAGCATCATCTTTGTACAGCAAGATGTATTATATGTTTTGCAATAGTGCTCCATGTGAATAGATTTGCTAAACTCTCCAGAATATATTCTCATAACCAAACTATTTCTGCTCACCCATGCAAATATTCATAAGAGGTTGGCTGAAAAGAGTAGAAATTTATGGACTGCTGAACATAATCAGTTATTAATTCATCTGGAATCCTGTATGTGGAGGAAGCAGGGGGTTTTACTACAAATTTCTAAACAGTTGCTTTATGAAATGTAACATACAGCAATTTAAACAAGACCCTTTTCATAAAAAATAATATAATCCGTACAAATTATGAATGAATTTCATACAAACGTGATAAGATCTTTCTATTGTTTCATCTCCTTGTTTGTTTTCCAGCATTCTGTTTCTTAGAAACATGTTAATACTTAAACCCTGATAATGTACTCAGGTCCTTGGCATAAAGAAAACTACACGTTATGAGACCTAATGAGCAGAAAAGATTATTTAAAATTCCATTAGCATTTCTTCAACAGTCAGCACAGGGACATTTTGACACTACCTAGTGACGCCCTCCCGTTCTCAGCATGTTCCATTACACTTCCAGCACCTTTGCAAAAATCTATGCTTAGGCAAGGATCTCCCTGAAAAGAGCCCTCATAGACCACTTCACATTTCATTTCCTAATCATGGATATTCTAATCATGCCCTTTTCAAGCCAGGATTTCAAACTGAAAGGATTTTTCAATTTCATGGGCACTTTCTGAGCCTAAAAGGGCTCTCTGTAGGATAGTTTCTATCATATAGATTCCTGTGGTCTATGGTCTGTTTTTACCTCAAGTGATTTACAAACATATTCTTGAAACCACTAATAAGGCAATCCAATAACCAACAGTTTTATTTCCCAATCTCAGTATAGTTCTACTGCAGTTAAATCTGTATGTTGAAAGGATATGCCCCCAGATTGTTTTCTTTCAGAAAAGCAGTCTTTAATCCACAAACTTGTATCAACCTGGACTCTTCCTTAAACTGAGAAAAATTAGTTACAGCTCCTTTGTGGCAGTTCCCCAAGTCCTTCCCCCTGTCATCACAACAGCATTTGCTATTGCCCCCTAGCAATATTCTCAGTGGAATATTTATGATAAGCCAGGGAATAGGTTTGCTTAGAAGTAGTAATGAGTCTGTGAATCTCTGGGTGGCCTTTTTATTTTGAAGTCTTTCCACTTGTCCAATTACCTTACTTACATTCAGTCAAATTCCTTTGTCACACACATCATAGTAGGTTTCATAAATAACCAGTCTTACTCATCCCAGTTGGATATTAGTTCTCACTCAGTTTAAAGCTTATTGTTGTTGTTGCTTGGCATATATTACATAGACTTTTACAGCACATAGTAATTTCTGTCCTAAATAAGCACACAATCAATCATTATTTCCAGTCAAAGATACTTTGATTCATCTTATGTGCCAGTGGAATCCTGCAGAGAAAGCATTTGAACTTACCTGCTTAAGGAGAAGATTCTAACTCAAGATGCCAAAACTATAGGCTGGAAGGAAAAAAAAAATCTAGGTTTGGCCTTCTCAGATCTTCTCACATGCTAAGAGATAACTTGGTATCTTTGTCTCCTTCCATACATGTATATGGCATCCATAGCATCACTTCAGTCAGCTGACATTTGACTTCAATTGCCATTCTTTTAGTTTCATCTACAAGTGACTGAAATGCTTGTTTGCACTGCATGTATGTTTTGGATCTTTTGGAAGTAGGATCTGTATTTTTGCTCTATCACATCCTTAGTACATTTCTCACCATTAAATTAATTACACATCTTAAAGACTATGTATGTCCCATTCAGTAGATCTGCTAAACAATTTCTGGTTATCAGAGTGGCATTCAGCTTTCTTTTCCACTATTTTAAAAGTTGACTGATGTCCATTTAACTTTACTATGCTAGTGTTATTTTTGCCACTCAAGCTCCTATTATCTTTGCTGCATAAGAATAGCTTTGCAATTTTAATACCAAGTAGCCACAAACCTTTCTGTTAGCTATTTGATATTTCAATTGCACTAGTTCAAAATGAACTCTCCAGACATTGTTGGCATTGCAAGACACTATTCTGAAGAAAGCAGAAGCACTACAGCACAGAATAACCACATCCATTGCACCTTGCAGCTGCTCCACACCCAAGCTTCCACCATCCTTAGAAACACGATGTATAGAAACGGACTGAGACTCACCTCTCCTTCCTCTGTGCTCTCCCACGGAGCCTCTCACTCTGTTTCTTGAAACTTTCATCTGGGAAAGCTATTTTCTCTTGTTCCATGCATGCCCTAAGCAAGTCCATAAACCCTGCTCAGCCGTTCCTACTTCCTCACGCAAGTATTCCATATTAGGACAGTCAAGCAACGGACAACATGATCTAAGGAGGCTGGTGGATTTCAAGACCAGGCTGCATAAAGCTCTAAGCAACCTGGTCTGACCTGGGAGCCAGCTCTGCTTTAAACAGAAAGTCTCATCCACCCTGAGTTATTCCATGATTCTACATTTCAAGATGTGATAAAGTTCTAAGTCCTTCATTACTGAGATTAGAGGGAAGAAAGAAAAAGGAAAAAAAAAAAGAAAAAAAAATCACAAATTTAATCATTACAATCCTTCTAAAAACCTCCTAGAAGCTCCATCTTCTCAGCATACTTGAGATGACCAGCCTTCATTTTCTTTATTCAGACCTAGAATTGCAATCAGCTGTGGATATTAGCAATCTGGGTGTCTGTTAAGGATGTGCCAATTAAAATGTTATTTACAGATGTATCCTCTTTACACAACAGGAAGCATGCAGTACTCTTCCTTTAATTATTGACCCATTATTATGATCATTCAGAAAACAAATGAAATAGCTATTACTATATCAACTTTTTCATCTTGATTTTAGAGTAGAAATATGCCAGAAAGCAAGGTCTGAAGCAAAATACAGGATTATAGGAAAGTGGTCTAGAAGTCCCCAAAGAAAACTTAAAAACATATATGTATTCCTTATGGTTTATGGAAGCTCATATTTCATGGATACCAGTACAAATCCTGACTCTGCTGATACCAAATGGGAATTCAATGAGAAAGTCAGGTTTTCACTCTTGCCTAGAGAACCTTAGTCTGCTAATATTAACATACTTTAAAACTTTTTCAGATATTGCAAAATTAGACATGCATTAAATATTTGCAAGAGCTAAGATCTTGCCTAAGATCTAAAACATGCATTTAGTTCTGGACAAAATAATAAACTGGACTAGAATCTAAAATAAGATCCAGATCCAATAATCCTCTTCTGTAAATTCTTAGACTCACAAATATCTGTCCATATCTGAGTAATTACACTGAACATATTATATATAAGATCAGCTTTAACTTTTGTACCCCTTTTTGGCAATTTGACCCCAAACATGCAACTCTTTAGGCTGATGCCCCTCCTAAACAAAATGGTTCAAGTTGCATACTGAAGTGTTTGCAGAACTAGTCTTACACATGGGAATATAGTTATTCATGTGAGAAAAACTACTCACAAATATTTCAGTGTGAAATCAAGACTGTATTTTTTTACGTATCTGTCTAATGTCTAAAAAGTTTTAAGTTTTCAACATGAAAAATAGCGCAGTTACAGATGTGTTATTTTTGTTTTCATGGTAACTATTATATTGTGGGGTTTTTTTTAAATACAATTTTGCTTACAAATGCATAATTTTCCATGTATATTCACTAGTTCCATAGCATCTTTGCATTGATTTTTTTTATTTTGTATATGGAATTTAAACACTACAGTGACAGGCAGAACATTAAAAAATGAAACTGAGATAGAAAAGCAAAATATTGTCCCAGAAAAATCTATTTAGCAAAGAACTTCCAGCCCTTAGATTCCCAGTTAAGTGCCAGGAATAATTCACTGAAACTCAGAATCTGAAAGGAGATGAGAAAAGATAAGTCTAAACAACTATTTCCTACAAGAATCAAGTCTAGCCTACATTATCAGGCTGTGTACCTCTGTGTTCTTAAAGTGTGAAGTATTTCCTGAGTTTAAGTTTCATCATGGGTCTCCTTCTAGAATCTGTGTTTATATATACTGACCATTCAGCTTGATTTTCCCTTCTAATTCTTATTTTCACAGTCTTAAGACTTTGGTCTGGCTCAGTTCATCATTTTAGACTACTGTTGAAGCCTCATTTTGAGCTACTCTCTTAATTCTTTGATGAATTTTATAACCCTTAATATCCCTATATGCAATGTGGAAGGATTTATTTACTATGACCACTCTGCAAAGCAACAGTCTGTGATCCTTAAAAGAATCATGCCTTGGTTGCCTATATCTTCCTTATGTGAGACTGTTGCCAGAATTATTTTCCCTCTACTCCCTGCAAGCCCTGCCCATTGAGTAATTACTCCAGGTATTTATTTGGCTTTTAGCTACCTACTTTGGACCTGTGAAATTGCAGCTGACCCTGCAAACTGTGTCCTGTTGTATTAAAGGACTGGTTCCTTATTTTATTTTTTCTAATATTAGAGTAAATCAGAAAGATTCTGCAAAGATGAGCCTGTTCAAACCCTACTGGACTTATAGGAAGGCATTTTTCAATGTGAATGGAAATTACATTTCCTCACTATTGATTTAGGGTGTACTTTTTAAAAGAGCCAGTGTCCTCCACTCACTCCACCACCCAAACCAGACTTTCAGAAGACTTCAACACTTGGGAGTATCTGTTGAATATCTGACTCTTGTTTCTCAGAAAAATCATCCAGACTTCCACATTTCTGGGATAACATTCAAGAATAACCCTATTGTACCACAAACTGGTAAATGTCACCTTGGCAGACACTATTTTTAAAGAAATGTGCTTGTATTTTTATGAATATTTCATCTTCCTAAAACACATTATTTTAAAAGGCTCTGGTTTCTTATTTTGAACACACAGTTACTTTCTATACAGCACTAGTGTCGTTGTCTTGGACAAGCAGTGGTCAAGGATGAGAGGATACAGAGAGCAGAGACCATTTGGTTCCAAAGTAGCACTAGGAAGGTAGAAGGTTCCTATGTTGTTACTGGGGCACAATGTAATTTTGCAAGCATGTTCAGGCAACACTGGCAGCAAGAAGGTAAGAGGTAACAATAACCTCATGCCCTCCCTTTCCCAGTCACTTGTGAGAAAGAGTTAAGAGTGGCATTTTTGGTCCTATTGGTACCTGGGGCCAAGACCCTAGCCATGACAACCTGGCCATCTCTATTTATCTGAAAGGCTGCTGAACCTGTGAACAGTCCAACTCCGACTTGCCCCCAAACACTCAAGACAGATTAGGGCTCTATGACATTTAACCAATCTCCAGTGTTCCTCTTGAACCAGATTTACAGCCATGCCTCTTAAATTTTTCCAGAAGACTGTAACTATCCGTTATTAACAGCCCACCGAACACAGTAGGTTATTAGTGTCACCCTCCTTGCATTGTGTAATTTCATGATCAGATAAAGTTATATTTCATTTTTATTTCACATAATCATTACAATCTTTTTTGTTATATGCTAGACACTTTATATTATTTCCAACATCTCCTATTTTTGTCTTTTATGTGCATAGATTGTAAGCTAAGACAGCCTGACAAGGCAGCGCAAGTATTTTGTCACAGTGATATAATGTTCCCCTCTCTAAAACCATTCCCTTAGAAAAACACTGGGATCCTGGCAGTCTCTGTGAGTTGCCCTTTGGTCACATCCACACTGCTCAAACAGAGTGTTCCCAAGCACTGCTCTTGTTACGGTATATGGCTGAAATGCCCCATCTGTTCTCACAGTGCAGGTCTTTAGGGCACCTTAAATGAAGCCATGTTTAGTTCATGTTTTCACTGACAGGTAGCCTTAGGCATACCCTCAAAACTTTGCTACACAACTGACAAGTGCCTTTTTTTTTTTTTTCTGCTATATTTTCCCCTTGCCAACTCTAAAACCTCCAACTCTGCCTCATATCAAAAGCTGGACTCAACTGAGAACCATCAGGATGCTTTAATCAAATAGCAACTATCGCCAGTGGATAAGGCAAGTTGACCATCAAGGCTCATGTTCACACTCTGTGGGGAAGATAGGTACATCTGTAGTCTTTGACAGCAGCACACAAAACTTACTTTGACAGGGCTCCAAACACAGGCATTTCTTGAGCCCTTCCTTCACAGTTCATGACAACATGTACAGCCTGACACTTGACATCCCCCCAAACCAAAGTTCAGTCAAGGAATGGAGTCGACAATGCTATTATTAGTCTGGTCTTCTACCAGATCACAAATACATGCTGCTGGTTTCACCTAGGGGTGAAACAGAGGTGGCACAAAATCAGTGGGCTTCTTTGCTTATCACTGTTTGTGGCAAGAAAACCTACCCCTATACCTCTTCACTCTGCCTTCCTTCCTTCTCCCCTGTGGCTATACCAATATCAGCTAAAATGAACTGTTTCTCCATACTTATGTGTAATAAGTCAACTAAATGCTACCTTTGACACCTTGGAACCACTGCTATCTGCTGTGCTCTCTGCCAACTCCCTATCATGTGTTTGGGCTTAACCAACCTTTCCTTAGAGGCAACTAAAAGTTTTGGACCAGAAGCAGCAAAGATTACTAGCATGAGGAACATAGAGACCAGGTTGAAAAAGGGCAACATTACACCAGGCACTTAATACAGGGAATTGTTTTTTCCTGGTCTGCCTGAGAGTTCTCTGGAAATAGTAAGGATCTTGAAAATAAGGCTTGCTGTGTCCTCAGCTAACTGTCCTTGAAAAACCATGAAAAATAAAAAGAAGCCTCTCCAAGTCTAACCAGTACTTGTACTCTAACATGCAAAATAACTTTAAAAAAACCTCTCAACAATTAACTCTGAAGTGGTCTTTCAGTCCTTTGGCAAGGCCCCTCCTCTGCTAAGCAGGTATTTCTACCCTCACCCTTAGTACCTCCCAGGGATTCTGGCCAGAGATGGCCTTGAAAGTGGTCCACAAAGGTCTGGGAATTGTAGTGTGTTGTCTGTAGAGAGACTAAGAGCAAGGACATCTGTCAGCAATTTCTGCCCTGACTGTTCCAGAAACCTGGCAGACATCAACTGGTATCAATTTCTGCTCTGGTCAAGGGCATCTCTCACAACTTTATGTGCTCACCTTCTTAAACAGGATTTTGGCCCTTGAGTCAAGAAACATTATTCCTCACATTCAGCTGTTCCCCTCTCTGTGATTAATCTTCCCTCCTGGCTTCCAAAGTGATGCTGTTTTCTATCCCACAGGCTTCTCTAAATTTCTGTGATCTTTGACTCGCCACTGTTCTCTGACATCCATATCTTTCATTGCTGCACAGTCCTGTTGCCAACATTTCCCTGATTTCTTCTGATTTGCATAAAAACATGCCCACCTTCATCACCTCCTGCAATCCTTCATCACTACCACACGAGCTTAGGAAGCAATTCTCTCTGGGTTCTTTCTTCCTCTTATGCCCTCTGAAAAGCATCTTCAGATGTTTTCAGAAAGACTAGTTAAGCAGTGAAGCAAAAAAAGAGGCATTTTCTTGCTTAGACAAAGCAGAGAATGGGAATGCATGGAGGCATTCTAGCATGTTGTGATCTTCCTGTTTCCTTCTTAATAGTAGGTGCAAAGACCTTTGACTACTTCTTCCAGCAGCACTTACTCTCTTTGCCTGCTCTCCCAGACAGGTAACCAGTTAGAAGGACTTCGCCCCAAACAAGACAGGCATTCCATAAAGAGTTGGAAAATTTTGTATTATTGATCAGAACACAGAATCTTAGCTGTCATCAAAATACTGTCACTTAAAAAAACATTGCAGTGGTTCTCAAAACTCCATTGCTGTATGTTTTTCTGGAACTGTAAGGTTTTATGTAAACGTGTTTTATCCAGAGACTTATTCTAGAGATAAATCATAAGAGATCAATAGTAACATATCCTAAGAACAAAATAACTGAATTCCTTTGCATTTCAAAAGAAAAAAGGAAGCTATCTTTTCCTTCCAGCTGAAAAACAATATGGGATAGTTTTTTAATCTCACAGAATTACTGCCATAATCTGCTTAATTTCTATTTGATTATGATATTGACAACATGTAAAAGAAAGTTTTTATGGTCCAAGTTTCAAAGAAGGGTTTTATGAGGGACTTGATCAGATTTTGAGACACACTTTGAAACCACAGAATTAAAGTGAAGAAGCTGAATTAAACACAGACCATTACCTCAAAAGCAGTCAATCAAAACAACAAACCATGGGCTATAAATGCTTTTTTAAAAAAATCATGCAAGTCCCTGGGGCTTGACCTTATTACACTTTTTTTTGCACTGATGCTGACGCCTAGAACATGCAACAGATATTACTCTTGAAAATAAGTTACATTCTACATCATGCCGGAATGCATACTATTAGAGAGATGCAGGAACATGAACTTGTGAAACAGTAAACTCACCTGGACTGTAGCCTTAGTGTTTATTTGCTTACAAGTTTCTTATCTGTATTCTTCCAAGAAAAAAAAATCAATTAAACCACGTAACTTTAGGTACAAAGGCTTTAAAGAAAAAAAAGGAATTGCATGGCAGCACAAGTGGAATGTTCTTTTAGAGAATTAATGTGTTCTGCCACTCAAACTGATTTACAGCTGCTGTGAGGAATAAAGGCTTGATTTTTCCCTCTCTTTGAATGGACTCATTCCATAAAATGTTTCCTGTCTTAGATTACCCCTTTAACATTCAAAACTATGAGGTAGAAAACATTATGCATCATTCCTTTGTCTTGTGACAAGAAAAATGGAGGGGTACACTTCTAGGGGAAAACTTTCTAGGGATGAGCTAGAACTCTAACAACTGATCAAGATGCACAACATCTAGATGGACTGTCATAGCAGCAGAGCAGAAAAGATGGTATCAATGCTCCCCTTCTCTCTATGAAAGGAAAACATAACTTTGTCCATTTTTGGGAAAAAAAAAAAGCTTACTTTCATCTGGGTATAAAGGTACTGAGCCAAAGCCACTGAAATCAAATATTTGCATGGACTTCAGAGCCCCCTGAGTCAGACCTATAGCCATTTGATCTGGCTGGCATGTGGAGGTGGGGACATGCATTCCTCAAGGTTCTTTGCCCTCTTTTTCGCCCCATTAGGTGAGGAGTCCTATCACCACCAGTGCCCACGTTGAGGCCACTATCCCAGTGCCAGGAGTGTTCAGGGAACAACAAGGGCCTCAGAGAAAGAAAGTGGGGGAGGAATGATGGGAAGCTTATTCCCCAGTGGCGCTGAGTAAGGATTGTGCTTACTGCTTCCTATCTGATAGCTACAAAACTATTTATAACTGTCCTTGCAGGAAAATACACAAGATATTAATGAATGCTATACAGCAAACAGCTGAGTCACAATGTCCCACCCTCACAGTCTCCAGCACTTGAGCTCAGCCATCTAGGAAGTGCCAGAAACGATAATGCATTTTTACAAAAGAGAACACTCCTATCTTTTAGACAGCTGATGTTTGCCTGCTGTTGGCTGCTGGAGTTGCAGCCTTCATCTCAATTAAGAGTGGTCACAAATATTCCCATAAACTCAGTAGTCATCCAAGAGTGTGGTGTGAGTAGACAGATGTGTGACACAGAAGAGTCAGAACGTAGCTGGTAGGTGAGCCAAGGAAGTTTTGGCTGTCCCTTAGAAAGGAAAACTTCTGCAATGTCATTTAAGCCATCTCTAAAATTACTGCACTGCAGTGGCAAAAAAAGAGCCTACTTTGAAAGATCCTTTGAGACGACTCTGAACATGTGGGCTTTGCACTTCTAACGCTAAGTCTACTTGCTAGCTAAGAGTTAAATTTAATTGTGCAGTCACAAATGTGGCTTAAAACCTGACTTCCAAATCAAACAACCCTGTTCTTATGTCTGTGTAAGTTCTGACTGCCTTGCCTAGCTGACTGACTCCAGTTCTTACCAGCCTCTACCTTAACGCTCTATGTTGCCATTTGGGTTTCCTCCCATTTTATTACACGATCATCTCTAAAACACTGTTTCCAAAAAGAGCTGTTAATCAATAATGTGTTTTCCATTTACCAGTTAAATAAACAACAGTTTAATATTAATCAATTATCACATATGTCCAAGGAGAAGGGACACAGAAGCGTAGAGTGTGAGTTTTGTGATTAAAAACATTTCCCATCTGGTGACTGCAAAACTATTTATAATTGGCCCTGTAGGACAACATGTAAGATACTAATAACACGAGAACATCCTGTAGATTAGATGTGCCTTATCCCTGCCCACAGAATACTTTGCTGTTCACCCCATGGTGCTTTTTAACCCTATCATTCCTACAAGGTAGTTTCACACCTCCAGGGGAAACCCAGTTCCAGCAAGATTAGCATCAGCACTGATACCAGATCAGCTTGCTTGGAAAAGGGAAATGTATGTCCAGAGCTATGCAGAAGTGAGGAGAAGAATGGGGATAGGAGGAATGTCTGGAGATGAGTGTGACAAAACGTGATCTCAAGAGGCATGTGGGAAACAGGACATTAATGTCCAGCATAATCGGTGAAGGAAAGGGAGTGTTCAGACCCTCCTGGAACAGAAAAACTTTCTGGAACACAGTACTTATCTTAGTTTACCACTGCAGCATTTGGGGTGGGGTTTTTTACCGGCTTTGCTTTTATTGTATATTTAGTTGCAATTACGGGCCAAAATTAACAGCCCTGCTTCTAAGCAATGTAAAGTCAGATTGAACAAGCCCATTCCACAATGCAGAAAAAGATTGCCTAGGGAGGCTCAGGAAGCTGTGGATAGATAGGGTGGAAATCACAAAAGATGGGGATGTTAAACCAGACTTAGAGATCTGAGTTAATCTTTTAGGCCTCTGTTAAGGCCATAAGCCTACGGAAGCTCTGAAGCATGGTAAGGTGTAGGTGTTGTAAAATGTGCATGCAGAATAAAAAAGCAATTGTAGAACAAAAGGTCAAAACAGAAAAGGCAATGGGTGATAACAAAAACTACCCTTTCACGTACCTTTCAGGAACATCATATTCTAAATATCATATGTGTCACAATGCCGATCAGAAAAAAATAAGTATTTGCTATGCTTCAGAAAGACATAATATAGACATCTCAGTCCAAGAGCACAAACCTATCACCATGAAAGATTAACTGAAATTGTTGTTGCACCATAGGAGGTTTAGATTGGATATTAAGAAAAATTTCTTTACTGAAAGAATGGTCAAGCACCGAAACTGGCTGCCCAGGGAAGTAGTGGAGTCACCCTTCCTGAAGGTGTTCAAAAGATATGTAGTTGTGGCACTTCAGTACATGGTTTAGTGGTCATGGTAGTGTTGGGTTGACAGTTGGACTTGATGATCTTAGAGGTCTTTTCCAACCTTAATGATTATATGGTTCTGTAAATCCTTGGAACTCCAACTCATCATCAGTCTGTAAATTGTGGGATTGAGGTTCAAAGTGCCTCTATCTTTTTAGGTGTATCTGTGACAGAGGCCATGAGACAGAGGTCTCAATGCAAAGTTATCAAAAGTAAATGGAAGTCTCCCATAGAAACTTCAGTGCCCTTTAGGGACTGGTGTTCAAAACTCCAAGTTATGCTCATAGTTCCTTTTTCCTTAGCTATGATGAGTTTGTCTCTTCTCAGATAAAATAGGACAAGGTTTGCTATCTCCTTTCAAAGTGGTCTGATCAAGTATTACTGTTAATCCATACACAGACTTGATTCAAGTTACTGACAGCAATCTACCGCATATAATATTATTTTCTTGACTTTTTAAACTTATTGTTGCTTTCCCACATTGTTAAATACTATGATGGTAGAAGACAGGGGATTTTACCCCTATAAAATCTTTCCTGAAGTGTTTAGTTTCAATCATTTGGGATCTATGCTAATAATTTTTGCAATCAAAAGCTACGATTCCTCTGCCATTTATTAACTGAATATACTTGGAAAACCACCTTCTCATGGTTTCTTTTGCCCTACCTCTCACAGGAAATTTTGAGGTGGTCACATCTGCAGACAGAGAAATGCAATTTATCCTAAAAAGGACCCCTGAAGTGAGATATATGGAAGCATGTTATAAAACTTTGACAATCTATGCATTAAAAACAAACTGAGCAGACAGAATAGAGTCATAAGACAGCTGCCAACTCATTAAAATCCAGGTAACTGCCAATCGCTACAGGTTAGATTATTACTTTGTCTAAATTATCATTAAAAGTGGTAGCAAATCTCCAGGCAGCTCTGCAGGGGCTGTGTGGCTTTCGATCCCTGCTGTTCACAGCTGCTTACCCCTGCACAGGTGCAACCACAAGTGGAATCTCGGTTCTTCGCATCTTTCTGTGCACCACAACAAACTGAGCAGACAGAATAGTTTAAGATGAACACCTCTTTGGACCCTGTGAAGCAGGGATGATATCTGATGTGGCAGCACATCTCCATCAGAACCATCTATGATTCCATCTTCTGGAAAGGTACAGTTTAAACAGCAGGCTCTGCCTAGAGTTCCTCTTTAGCACTCCAAATTCTTTTGAAAAAGGATAAACAGGAAAGCAGCTAAAATACCATCATCCCAGAGAACATTGTCAGCTAAAGGTTAGTGTCAGTGACACTGAATTCTTTTGTACTTTAAAAAGAATAATTCCACAGGTTTTAATTTCAGGTCTGCTGAAAGGCAAAACAACAACTAAAAAACCGCCAACTTTTTGTTTTACATAATCATATAAAATTTTATTTATAAAAAAAGAAAATAAGGACATCTTAAGTTTGTCTTTTATTTAATCTAAGTTAACAAAACCAAACAAAGCAGCCCCTGCCTGCTGCCCCACATTTTAAGATTATCATAGTATCATAGAATCATAGAATGGCTTAGGTTGGAAGGGACCCTAGAGATCGTCTAATCCAACCTCCCTGCCATGGGCAGGGACGCCTCTCAACTAGACTAGATTGCTCA
>VZZY01005249.1:31365-69065 GCA_013400335.1 Eurystomus gularis | reverse complement strand
CTGGTGAGACCCCACCTGGAGTACTGTGTCCAGCTCTGGAGACCCCAACACAAGAAAGACATGGACCTGTGGGAGTGGGTCCAGAGGAGGGACACAAAGATGATCAGACGGCTGGAACACATCTCCTATGAGGACAGATTGAGAGATTTGGGGTTGTGCAACTTGAAGAAGATAAGGCTCGAGGGAGATCTTATTGCAGCCTTCTGGTATCTGAAGGGGGCCTACAAGAAAGCTGGGTAGGGACTTTTTATGAGGGCTTGTGGTGGTAGGATGAGGGGTAATAGCTTTAAACTAGAAGAGTATAGATTTAGATTAGATGTAAGGAAGAAATTCTTCACTGTGAGGGTGGTGTAACACAACAGGTTGCCCATGGAAGTTGTGGATGCTCCATCATTGGATGCATTCAAGATCAGGTTGGATGGGGCCTTGTGCAACCTGGTATAGTGGGAGGTGTCCCTGCCCATGGCAAGAGAGTTGAAACTAGATTATCTTCAAGGTCCCTTCCAACACCAACCATTCTATGATTCTATGATTTATAGAGGAATCTAGGACAGACTGTAAATGCAATAAAGAATGCAATAGAGAATTCTTTTCCTATGTATTCTTATACAAAGTTATCATTCCCCAAGAAATTCTGCAGGACTTTTCCATAAGAAGACATTATAAAAAGAAGTAATGGGTACATACAGTGGTGGCCATATCCAAACAAGAATAATAATGAGCAGGTTTTTTTGAACACATATCCAAACCAAATTCTCCACTGATGTAAATCATCCTGAATCAACTGAAGCTGATCAATACTAGGTTAGGAACTCACTCCCAAGTTATATCTTACTGGCTTAGAAAAGACTTGCAATATTAATTTTTCCCCCTAAAGACTGGATTCATGTGAGTTGAATCTTTAAGGAAGGCTAACACATGGAGTTGAACTGACATACTATCTATCTGAAAGACTAGATGTGATCAAATAAATACTCTTCAATATTTTTTTTTTTAATCCCAGAAGCTGAATTTCATTGGGTTAAGCCTAGCTAGAGGATCCTAACATTTAGCATACCTTTCACAACCTCTTGTGTTGTGCATTTTTTTGTATCTATAAATTAAGTGACACTTGAAAAATATCCTCCCTTGACATCTCAAGACCTCTGACTCTTGAAAATGTTCCTGACTTAATGGGAGGAATAAAATGAAAAGGTAGAAGTAGCAATATTTAGGTAAATTCACTGGGGCAGGCAATGAAGGAGAAGCTAAGCAATGAAACTGAACTCAAAATGAAAGACTAAAAAGGGGACAGTCTTTGTACCCAAACACGTAAGAAAAATCCATCCTAATAGTCCAGGAGTAGCCAAAGGAAGGAGAAGATGAAGATGAGGTGCTGGCAATGGGCATAGAAGGAGTTTGGAAGCACAAATAGCAGAGTGTTAGATGAAAGAAAATTTAAAAGCAGTGGGAGTAAAGCAGTGGGAGTAAAGTATTGGGTCACAGAGGGGAAAAAATGGGCTGAAGAAGAAAGGCACAAAAAACCCCATCTGTAAGCAACACTAGTGATGGGAGAGAAAAGAAGCAGGATACACACACCCAGGTGCACCATTGCCAAGCAGCCTTAAATGAAAACCAGCATCATTTGTGTTGTTTTTTTTTTTCCTCACGCTTGCTCTTTAGATCAAAAGGAGAGCAGCAATGCAATCTGCTCTTTGCACAGAACACTTTCAGCCAAGGAAAGGAGGGTGCACACACTGGAACATCTGTTCCAAGAAGCCACTTGAAAAATAATCTTATAATAGCATGGGGAAAACATCTGTGCAGCATGCACCAGACCACCAGTAGTGCAGCAGTGGAGGAGAAGAAGGGGGAAGGAAGACAGGAGGGAGTGAAGGAGACAAAGTGGAACAGGATTAGGTCAGGGGCAAGTACCCCAGTGAGGGGCATGACCCGCATGTGAGGAAACTGCTCATTTGGTGTCTTTTCTCTTCTAATCCTCAGCAAGAGGCAGACAGATTTCTCACCCACTGAGCTGTATTTATTGGCAGATATTACTCAACATGTGCAGCTTTGAAAAATCCCAAACTACAATCAATGTGTTTGAGAGGCTGCACGAAAAGCTCCCAGCCCTTGGCCTCTAGTGAGTGTAGCCCCCACCCCTTCTTCCTCAACTTGCTTTATCTCTGCTAATACTGGAATAAATATGGTGGAAAAACACTCACTGCTAGCTCAGGTAGGGAAAACTAGGAAGCCAAAGAACATTTACACTGTGGATGAATTTGACCTGTTGTATGTTCAATAAAAGACAGGGCCACTTGTTTTCACCTTCAGTCTCAAAGCAAACAAATTCAGAAAAAACCACCCTAATCATCACACAAACATGCACACACATGTGCAGTATGTAGTATGTTCTTGGCTTCTCCCTTCATCTGTTTAATTTCAAGAGAACTGTGTACTCATAGCCACCCCTACGCAAGCGTCAGTAGCACAACAGCAGTTGGGACACTTCTTACCCCCCACCTTGTTACACATTTTACAGGAGTTTTCTAAGAAAAACAGTGTTAAATTTACTCAGCCGTTGTTTGACTCTAGGTACTCTGAACAAGAAAAGCCTTCCCAAATGTGTATCTTCTTGCTGATGAGAAAAGAATCAACAGATCTTAAACATAAAACCTGCATACAAACATTTAGGTGATGTGACTAGGTACATCAAATGGAGCAGGGAACTTCCAGAAGCTGTAGTACTACCTGTGTACCTGTAGCCTTCTGTTGCAGTGTAGACAGGAGAAACAGTCCTGTCTCCCTCTGCCCCATGTAATCAGATTTCACTGTGGGAAAGTGATATGCAAATGAGAAAATTTGAGTGATTTTATAAGTTAGTTGTTATGTTGAATTAACTCGATACAAAGACATCAGTGGGCAGAAGAAGACATACTGCATATTAGGACATAGCAAAGATCAGGTATACCTATCAATAGAGGCACACATAGATGGGATATAGGGTGATAAGATTGTCACATTGGAACAGATCCCTGGGCAAAACATACACAGTTACCATTAGTAAAGTGTACCATGCAAACCTCTTCTTTATATCAGTCTTGTCTTAATGCTGCTCTAGATGCCCATCTCTTCTATACCGTATCTCAAAAGGCTATAAGCAAAAGAAACAAAAAATAGAAAAGACATGCCAGGAAGTTAGGAAGAGAAGCTGAGCAACAGAGAGAGGAAGTGGCAGCTTCCCACCAGAATCCCAGACCAATACAAAATTTACTAAGCATGTAAAATGTGAGAAATCAAGAAACACACAAGATCAAGACTTTCTTCTGTTTGATTCACAAGGAATTGATCTTCTTATCATGCCCCACTGTTATGTTACTGGTGCAGGGATTTCTCATTTCTAGCAATGCTCTGAGAACTTTGTTTCAATGGGAAGAGACGGTTTTTCTTTTTTCATTTGAAATCTCAAAGATGTACAATGGAAGAAAATTATTTTCTTTTAAACTCTAACAGTCATATTGACTCTCAAAATGGTTTAATCAGTTTAGTTTCCACATGCCTATGCAAAGTAATGTATCATAAGCTTAAACAATGATAAAAGTAATTCCCTGAAAGAAAGCTGCCCTGGTTTGATTATATTGGCTTAGGCTTTCACTTATACTTTCAGTTAGGCAGGTATGACTTGTTATGGAAACCAGAGCTTTGATTAAAAGCAGTTTTACTCTTGTCTTTTCTTTTGTGGGCCACAAATCCTATGAACTGAGGTCATTTCCAGATAAGGGATGTGGGAGGGGGAGTCAGAGGAAATGAAACTAGATATATAGGTGGAGGCACACAATAAGGGCGTTGTAGGTAAAGATGAACGGCTTGAATTTGACATGGCAAGTGACAGGAAATCAATGGAGTGCTAATGTGTGGGAGGAAATAAATGACTTTAGCAGAAACATTTAGGACAGATGTGAGAGAGAGAATAGAGGAACCATGGAGCCAGACACGAGAAGCTTACAGTAACCAAAGCAAAAAACATCTGAGACAATGAGAGCAATCTATTTTGGGAGTTTCCTCTTTTCTCTCTCACTGACAAGTCAAAATTTAAGTGAGCTGTTAGGTGTTATGTGAGCTCTAAACCTTTAACAGCTCTAGGATAAATTTTATGTTACAGTGTAGCGTAATTGTGCCATGAGTTTTCAAAGAGAGAGCATCATGCAAGGATGCATGTTCCCTATTCCCTAATCTCATTCATCTGCATAGTTATCAATGGGAACATCATCCAAGAGATCAATATTCAGAATATCCTGCTCCTCATTTAATTAGTAGAAATATCAGAAATAGCATTCTATAATTCCTTGGTTGGGAAGCATTTGCTCAGGTTCAGTCACACAATATGTTTCACCAGCATTAGAGTTATGCCTGTTTTTCTCTAACCCTGAAAAAGCCTTCAGTTAACCTAGACTAATGACTGATATTCCATGGAATCAGCATTTGGCAAGTTCCTTGCACAATACCTCTTACTCAGGCTGGGCTCTGGCATGCTAGGCATGATCACCTGCAGGAAGAAACAAACACTTCTCCACACTTTTTGCATACTAAAAGGGAATTTATAAAAATGTGCATACAGAACAGGATCCTTCCAATCTTGGTAGAGATGTCTTATATTCAGAGTAGTCCTGAGAGAGATTCCTCATTCACTGAAACTCCACAGAATGTTCTTCAAATTAGTATGTCATATATTGAAGGTGAACCCACTCCCCTTCTGAGGCAGTGTCAGTTTCCATAGCATCCTTAGATTAATGTGCCACAATAACACATTGTAAGGGTGTTACAGTCACTTATGTAACATCATTTAATGCAAAACAGAAAAGAAAAGCATGGAAAGGTAAAGCTACCAGTACCATGCAGCTTTATTTCACAGACAGAGCCACATCTCCCTGACAGCACCGCCAATTTTGCATGTTCAGGGCTGCCTTCCTTAAAATTCATCAATATTTTGTCCCCACAAGCAGGGCAAGTGATTTGCGTGCTGGCACATATTTAGAATTTTCTCCTACCTAAACAAGATGAGCATCATAACGTTCAATAATCAATAAGTATTTTGCATAAGTTGTGAACTCCTTTGCTGCTTTTTTCCCCAAACAGGAAAGAACTGGCTTTTATCCCCAAGGATACAGGGAATAGCAACTAAAGTAATGAATTACTGGTTGTTTTTCTTTATTATTTCCCCCTTCTTGTCTCCTAAAACTGAGTCAGATGACAGCAGTTGAGCAGAACATTTTTAACATTATCTTACTGCAGCATAGATAAAATTTCTTCTGAAAAACAGAATTTTGTTGATTAACATAGAGAAAAAAATATGCTGTAATCCCAGCAAATCTAACACACTTTCATTCTATACAGGTCTTGTACTTTTTGAAATAGTACGGCAGAGGGTCCTGGAAAAGTTCTGAATGTGACATACTGAAGAAAAATTTTTAATTGATTCACTTAGACATTCATTGATCCATTTTTCTAAGCTTCTCCAACTATTCAGGTCTACTCACGGATTAAAGAGCTGTAAATTTTCACAGACATACGACATTTGACTGCAAAAAACCCAGATTGAATGAGTTTAAAACAGAATACAGCCTTTTGCTCCTCCATTATGATCATGAAAGTCTGGACCACCTTATGAGTTTCTGGAAACACTTTAAATAATCTCCTAGGTCTCAGGAGAGACTACAGACTTATCTAGAGGAGATGAAGATAGTAGATTCAGAGCACTGTAGCTTGTTACGTGACACTTATCTTCAAATAATCTTGCACTCTAGTTTCATTTGAGCTGAAGAAGATCAGTAACAGGTTGCAAGGCTGTGTTCACAACCCAGAACCCTGACATGTACAATCTACCACTGAATTTGCCTGCTTGTATAAAAGACTAGGCTAATAAGATCTGTAGACACACATAAGAGTGGACCCTGAGCCCAGGGAACTGAGTATGAGTGTCTTTCTTCTGAGAATCTCAAATGCAAAAAGCACCTTTTATCAGTTCTGGGGGGCTGAGAAGTAGTCAGCTTTAATTATGTGGCTGTGAATACGTATATGTATATTATATACTTGAAGACTTTGGATTGAATTTTCTTCCTTGAACTGCCCATGCACTCTATTGCACAAAAGGAAAACTATTCAGATATTAATGAGAAAAAAAGACCTTCCAAACATGGAGTCCTTGTCCTCTGTCCCATTGGTGTCTGAAGTTGTCCTGATGGATTTCCAGTTAAGATCTAGAGACCGCACTCAAGATCTTTTCTAGCTGAGGAAGTAAAGGACTTGGAGGTATCAGAATCTCCAGAACAGGGGATTCTTTCTGATAATAAGGAATTGTCTTCCTGACAATAAAGATTTTTTTCCTAATGTGTGATGTGAGGTGTAAGTAAGAAGATCTTGTCAGGAAAAACATCATGTGGGATAAGTGACTAAGGTGTTCTGAGGCAGAGAACTAAAAGGCCATTGGAAGCCACGTGGCTTAACTCAAACTGAAAATCTCCTCTTTTCCTTGTTTGCCAAGAGGGAAGTTCTTGGCAACAAAAAAAGTCCAGGAAAACAAAGAAAATTGCTAAGTAACTAATGAACAAACTAACAAGCAAAATGACAGAAAAATGATCATGAGGCCAAAAACATTGCAGCCTATGATGAGAGCAGAGCTACATCTGAAGCCAAAGGCAGTTGAAGCAAACCAAGAAAAAAGAAGCTCACACCACTCTTCATGACCTCAGTGCAGAGCACAAATAGAAATAGAGCATATATATCCTGTTTGGGCACTCCAAACTGGCTGAGAGCACAAGGCACTTCGTCATCCCACAGTAGATATACACATGGACCAACAGTGACAGGAGTGATACGGGTTTTTTCCTATTATAGGAAAATACTGAGTTCTCACTGTAAGTGTAAAACAGAATGCAACCTTAAATATGGCCTCACAGTGGCTCCACCACAATTGCTAGTTCCCTGCTGTGTTCCCTATACAGCAGGTCTAATACTGACATCTGGTACTAATTTAGGGTTCGTCTACTCTACAAAAACAAACATATTGTGGGGCCTCGTTACAGTGTGCTTGTCCTTCAACTTGGTTAAACTATGTTCCATCTTGTAAAGTAGATGTGACATAACTGTTTGCATTTTGGCCCTGAACCATGCTACAGATGCTGCAATGTTCAAAAGCCTGAAGTGGCTTAAACTGCAATGCTGGGGATCTACTAGGAAGCAGCAGCAATTCCAGCTCCCTAAAGAGAGTGGCGTTAACCCCTCCCCCCACCCTGTAAGACTGCTACCCTTTTGTTAAATATACTTACCAGCATGAATCTAACATGAGGTAGCTTAATTTTGGCCATATTTTAAGCTGTGGTTATTTGATATCAGGTCAGAATGTTTTATGGGAAGTTATTTTGACCCTGCACGTAAACACATCTGCCATTTATATGTGAAAGGCTATACACAGAATAGCGGACAAGAGTGACATGGATATGGAGACCTTTCTCCATTTGTTCATGCCGCCAGATATACACATTCATTTGGATTTAAACACAAAAGAAATGAGATTTGGGGCCAAATGAGGAGCTGCATGAAATGCATAAAACTTCATAGAAAGTACCTGAGGTGCACCCACTTGCCTTAAGAACAAATTCATCTCAAATGACTTTTTGAGTACTGGAACATTAATTAAGATTTCATTCTAGGATATTTCAGTGTGTACATCCCCACTTACTGTTCCAAGGACTGCATGCTGACAAAGCTCCTTCAGTTCCAGCTATTGCAGAAACTTCTCACGCTCTGCATGCTGTTCATTCTCATGTGGCATTCTCTTTCACTTTTTTGCTCCAGCTACTGTTTCTCTTGCCAATAAAGATTAGCATAACCTTCAAGAAAATCTGGCAGAAGGTCACGGTCATTTCAGGGAGAAGTAAACAGAGAAAAGCGTAGAATGAGATTACTAGAAGAGTGTAAGGACTCTTTGCCCACTATGTACAGGTCATGCTGTCAGGCAAAAATATATCAGTATTTAACTCAGTCAAAACTTACATAAACTCTATGAGACATCTGAGATGTTGCATGGGTCTGGAATTCAGGACTGCATTGTACCTTAAAAATATTCACAGCCTACAGTCTCTTACTCAACATGGACTGTTTTTCCATTACTTGGGGGGTAAGCAACAGAAGAAATTATTTGCAAATATTAGGAATGTTTTTAAAAATCAATACACATATCTTGTTATTCTCCATAGGGTCTCTCTCTGTCTCTTATGTAACTGGTAAAGCAGATTTTTATTTCTCTTTTAAGAAAAAAGAAGTTGATCATATCAGTCCAGGACTTTTTCCAAAAAACCTGGAGGGAGTGTGGTTTCCATATACCAGGGCCAAATTACAGATGTTTGGCCTAACATTGGTTTTATTATTTTTATTTTGGATTTTGGAAAAACAAGCACACAAGTCTCCACAAAAGAGCACAACTCTCCACAAAATAACACAAGTACATGTGTTCTCTCTATTACACTGGAAAAAAATGTAACAACTGAAAAGGACAAAATGAGCAGGCCTGCTTTCTCTAAGCAGAGCTCTCATAAATGGAAAAAGCATGCAGGCAAAAAACAAGTGTAATGAAGGGACTCTGACCCTTCAAGAATGTCCATTTTTTTCCAAATGAACCAAACGGTCTAATAAAGGATATTACCTTCCTTATAAATCTTGCCTTGCAGAAAACAAAGGCATAATGATTTCAAAATGCTTCTACAATAAGGAGCAGAACCAGGCCATAAAGCAGCCAGGGTGGCAAACAGGGAGAGACCAAAGGTGAAGTTTCAGTGCTGTATCATCATGAGAGGAAAAAGCTGAATGAATGGTCCATTAAAATCCTCCTGTTTTGATCTTTTATGAACAATTACAGGAATCATTGATTTTCATGCATGCCACCTGAGATGTGTGATCTTCATCTGGTGTTTGAACTTTGCTGACAATTCTTGACACAGGATAGGACTGACTTAAATGGTGAATAACAGCTAGCTAACACTGACATTATGAAGTATAAATAGAGGAGTTAGGAGCAGAATTTCCATCAGAATTTGCAGAGTACTGTTTATAAGCTTTGCTGTATAAATATGGTTTTGCTATAGCAACAAAGATGAACAGTCATCATTTTCTATGACCAACATCAAATCTAGTATTATCTGTACCCTGCCTTGTGAAGAGAAATTATTTAACCGCTACATGAGGTTTGGTCTCGTAGCCAAAATGGGGAAGAAGTCTATTATACTGAAGTTCACAGACTGTGCATATATGGGATTTCCCAGTGGACCAGATGGATCAATATCACAGCAGATCTTCCAGTCTTCCAATGACAAGAAATTAGATCAAAAAAGTAAATATAAAGATTACTCTGTTTTCACTGCCAATTTTAAGAGTCTCTAGAGTCTCTTGTCCCAGCTGGAAGTATCAGATGATTACCTGATACTGAGTAAGACATCAGTAAAGAACAGCCTGAAAGAACTTACCTATTAGCAAATTTTAAGCAAAAAATTCAGAGAGGTGATATACATTTCAAACCAGAGTACTCAGAGGTGCCCCAGAACTATCTTGGGCATGTGCCTAAGATGTATTCCACAACACGCCACAGACAACAGGAAATACTAAAGGCAATTAAAAAGCTTTGAAGATGATTTTCAGCCACTAAAAACATTCATCAACCAGGGAGCTGAGAAAAGCTGGAGAAACCTAACCCAGCTGCTACTTTACAAATGTTAAGCTGTTTTCAAGTGAGATTAAAAAGCAGGAAGAACAAAATGGAGTTCAATAATAGGGGTGGTAGGTGAAGTAAGGATATATTTTGGTTCAATAAGACAACAAGGTGACTTCTAAGGAAATAAAAAATCACGTGGTTTTATGTCCTTCATCTCAGCAAAATATGTACCATTCTTCTGGTTGACAGACAAAGTATTCAGGAAGATTTAATCTACTCAAACTACATGAAAGGAGAGAATCATGATGACAGAATAGGACATGCATATCCAAGCACATAAGCCAACTAAAAGCATCATTTTTATGACAAACCAAAAAGCAAATAAGTACACTGGATAGTCACTACTCGTAGTTGGAAGTAGTCATGTAGAAGAAAATAAATTATGTGATTAGTAATAGAATAACTTGATGGAGTATGTCCTATGGGTTTTTCAGGACTGCATTTCATGTCTAATGTGTTCCATAAAAGCTACAGTGGAAAACCGGGTTAGATGATGGTGATATTTTGCATCCAATATCCTGTTACATGATTAGAAAGTCAAAGATATTGAGTGGGCTCCCCAGCATTTGTGGTTAGAGTATTAATTAGTTAGACAAATAAAACAAAACTAGGAGATATCTGTAACAGACTACCACATTTCACAAAAATATAGGACAAGCTTCCTCACAAAAAATCTGGTTATTAAAAGCAGAAAGGAAAACTCTGCTACTGAAAGCGTCTTTCATCCTGCAGATCATTTTCTCAGTCTACATAGCCAGTACAATTTCAGAAATTTCTAAAACTAATGGGTTTTTTTCCTAACAGAGAAATCCTGCATGGGATATCAAGTAACTCAGTAATGTCCATCATCAATTACTCACCATAATGGACCTCATTATGATAAATAAGGAACAGTTAATGGCTTTTATAAAAATTGAAAAATTGCCTAATGAAATGAGGCTTGATTTATTTAACACAAACAGGGCATATCACCAACCTGAAATATCTCTTGTTGGATCTATTAAAACCTGCAGTTGTTGAAACCTTGAGGAACAGCTGAGATTAGAGTTGGGAATGTGCATTTAATGAAGAAGTGCTAAAACAATTGGGAATTTTTCAGGAACATCTTTCTGGATGACCAGGAAAAAGCCAGATTCATCAGGTTAAAAAGAAAAGATATGTGAGCCAAGAAAATATCTTTCTTGGTGAAAGCAATGACAGAAATCTTGTATTTACACCTATATACATTCACAAGCATATAGTACATGTGCATGTATGTATGTGCATATATATATATGGAGAGGGAACTAAAAAAATATTAACAGAGCATGATTATAAACTACAAATAGACATAAGTGGGTAATTAAGTCAGTAAGTTGAATAAGTTATCACAAATGAACAAATGTTAAATAGTAAAGTATTTTAAAAACATTCCAGAAGCAATAAACTTAGTGAATTAACTGTAAGTCAATAGCTGGATTCAGACAACACAAGGGTGAAGTGTTATCAACGAAAAGTAGAAATGTTCACTAGGTATTCCAGTGGCATTTGGAATTATTCAAACTATGCACCTACTTCTAAAGGTATCAAAAAATCAGCCATGAGTAACAAAGGAGGATGTGAGGTAGTCTCTGACAATTAAACAAAACCACAGACTCAGATATCTTAGGTTCAAGAGTCTTAAATAAATTAGCTGAGGAAACTCTGAATTATTAATATAATTTTCTGGCAAACATTGAAGAGCAGTAGAAAAATTCCAGAAGACTGGAAAATTGTCAACATAGTCATAGAGAGAATCTTGTAGTAAATCTTCATAATCCTGAACAAAACAGTAACATGTACTAAGGCAAAATACTGATTGTTTTGAAGGTCATCTAAGATGCAACATGTGAACAGCAGGCACCTGAATAGTGGCACTACAGAATGAATAAGTCAACCTTTGAAGACAAAATCAAATTATAAATAAAACAACTCAGAAATAATATAATTGATTAAGTGTTACAAAGATAAGGAAAATAATCATATATCCTTTACAATGGTGCTGATGAAAATAGCTTCATTAAAAGAAAAATCTGAAATTCACATCTTAGTATTATACAGTAGTCAATTAGCTTGAATTTGAAAAAAGAAATTGAGACTGTTTCAGAAAGAATTTGCGAGCCCAATAATTACATAAGCATAGATATTTTTCATTTATTAATCCTATAAAGTGTCCTGTTTCTTTCCACCATTGACTCTTAGAAAATGCAATGCTAAATTTCAATAATCTAAGCCACATGCACCTGAAAGGGAAGCTAAATACTGCTAGGAAATCATATCAAATAACAAGCATTGGGGATAGTAAAAAAATAACTTGTATACATTAGAGTTCTAGTGTGGCATTTGAAGCAAGTACTCCACTCGTCACTGCTTACCAGATATCAGTTCAGATTGTGGAGTCAAGTCAGGAACTCTGGTTCCATTGGAGTGACTACCCACCAATGCACAACTGCTGATGAGGAGACTGCATTATTGGAAAGTCTTCTGGATTGTATCAACTACACATACAATAACACAATACTCTCGTACTGTTGATTTCTAACATTCTGGAGCACTTCTCATACAATATAAAATGACAAAATAGGCCTGTACCTATATGTGGCTTTTGCATACCGGCTCTCAAGACTTTGCAACCGCACTTCTTAATTTACCCAACCTTTCTCCTGTCTTAATATAATTTCTTTTTTACCTGACCTTGCTATTTTCATTTCTGTACTCAGACTCCTTTTATTACCTTCTCTTTCCTCCTCCCCACATTTTCAAATGCTGTTTTCCCTAACAGCAAGGAGAAGCTTCTCAGAGGACCCTTGAAGCTGTCAACTAAGCTTCCAAGGACATGACACCTGTCAGCCTGCACTGGGAGAGGTCCAAATGATTCTCCAGAAGCAGGATTATCCAGTAGAAGTGTCATGGTTAACTGTACAACTGCTGCTGGGTCTGATAGAACAAGTGATCAATGCTCAATAAAGTTCATGAAGAAGACTGGCATTTTTCTGAAGGCAGGGGTAACACAGAGATCTGGAGATGGTACAACAGCATTCCACTGTTATGAAAAATCTTGACCTCTTCTCATTGGAAGCACTCCACTGAGCATGATATCTGGCTGGACATCTCCTGCACTGTCTCCCAGGATCTTCACATTGGAGACTCTAGATAATAGTGCACCCCTTCACACTGTTCCCAGACCCTGCAAAACGGCCCTGCAACAAAAGATCAACATCTGGGAAAGCCCACTCTTTGTCACAGCCAGCATTAACAACATCCTTTGCCAGTGGCCAAGATTCCACTTTGAGTAAGTGTACAGCTTCTTCACAAATGCTCCTGCAGCGTAAGGAAAGTATCCTAAGAGATTTCTGGCAATGACTAAGGCATTAGTCTTAGATTGGCAATGGAGATTAAAACCCTAAGATTGATCTCATGGCTGAACCTGCTTTGAGCAGAAAGTTGAACTGAATAATCTCCTGAGCTCCCCAAGAACCTGAATTATCCTCTGATTTTTTATTTCTCCACAGGGGCTTTAATGTCTTAGCACAGAATTCAATTAGAGCTGAGAGAGTCATCTTGCATTCAGCATCTAGCCATGTCAGAAGCCATTCCTCACCCAGTATGAGTGCCTTTTTTCCATCACAGTGCCTGAAAAAATCACATATACAACATGCCATGCTAATGCATTGCCCAAGATGTCTGTCCAAAGACCATTACCCTTCCTAAACACAGCAAGGCACAAGATTTAGAACCTGCTGCTGGTGTAGGGAAGGGCTATAGGCAACAGAGAACTCTGTTGTATCTTCACATAGAATGAAGGACTTAACAGACTTAGTGTCTCAAACTCTGCTGCTGAAGAAGAGCTCCTTCTAGCAGCCCCATCTCCTTCCTTGGTGCCTTTCCTGATGCAGACAGGAGGCAGCCTCAGAAGTTTAGCCTCAGAACCCTGACATAGTACTTAAGATCTGAGGCTGCTGAGAAAGGTGGAAATAAGAGATAGGACCAGTAGATTCCACATTTCTTGGGCCACCTAGAGAAGAGATAGCAGCACAGTTTTCCATAGCCTTGAGAGTAGGAAGCTCTGAAGAAATTGCGTGAGCAGTGGCTCCTCTGACACCTTTAGTCTCCCTCCAAAACCATGCTCCCTGGCTACAATGAGTGAGCAAGCTCCAGGAGACACCAGAGAAGAAAGGTTAGCTGAAACCTGACATGGGATCTTCATCTCCCCAAAATGAATGCTATCCATCCTCAGTGCTCAGAAACACCCCTTAGGCATCCAAATTGGCCCAGGGGAGTCAGGCGTGTCAGCAGGCTTCACACAGCAGAGCATCTGCCGGGGCCTTTCCCAATGATCATGGGTGTGTAAGAACTTCTACACTGGCATTCTGGGGGTAATTTCAGTCCTTAGTGGGCCATGTTATTTTACTAAGGAATTTCTGAGTGGTGGGCACATTGGCTCCCCCACTTCCTTTTCTGTCTTTTTCCTACTCACTCACTAACCCCCAATCTCCCCCCCTTTTTATCTCCTGGCAAGTCATGGGTCATGTTGGCCCTCTCAAGGAATAAAAATTCATTTTTGTTTGAACACTTTTGCTGACCCATTTCTGTAGAGCTGCAGGTGTTCCTCCCACTCAGATTTCTGGCTGTTGCTTAAAGCTACATGCCTGGGCCATGGGTTGTTGAACAGTGGTCCCTTTTTGACTTTGCAGGGGAATAAGCATGCAGAGAGCTTGGCTGATGAAAGCATTGTGAGTGGGAGGATGGAGGTAGTTGCTGGGACTGAGAAGGTCCAGCTGTGAGGACCTTTAAGGCAGGGTGTGCAAGCCATGGGGTGTTAATGGCCCATCATTAGGCTGGAAGGGTGTAGCAGCTCTAGGAGTAGGTGCTTCAGCCAAAAGCATAAGCACAGAACAGATTAATCATTTCACCAAAGTACTGAAAAAAAGGGAAACAGAAGTAGAGAAGCTTTTATTTCAGTAGGGGCAAAAGATTTCCTTTTTGAGGGTACCTTTCAATCCCACAGAGTGCAGAAAGATGGCTCTGTGCAGCTGCCTTTTATAAAGTCTTACATGAAGTCATGCAAACCCAATACTAGCTTTATCCCACTTCCCTGCCCTCACAACCCCTTCTGCCCTGCCATGGGCCAGTGAAATTAAGGGCAAGCAATGCCTCCTCTTTTGCTTTCTTGATAAGAAAGCACCAAGTGTACTACAGTGTATTGGTGTACTACAGCTTCTCAGCTACTTTTCTTTTTTTCCACACAGTAAACATTCAGACCACTGTGGTTTTGCATAACTTTAGCTGTCCTGGGCTGAATACTAGATTGAAATGTGCCATCCATAACATGCAGGAATAGAGGTCTAGTAAAGGTCTAGTCTTTCAGATTGCTGTTTTTCAGATGACATGGTTTAGGTCCAGGGAACCTTACTAAGTCTTGTTTGAATGGAAATGTGGATAGTATATATATATGTTGGATTCTCAGCACAAAGTGCTTTGATTTGCTAATCTATTTGTATAGTAACACACACTTGCTAAAACAGAGTTTATGCAATCTGCTGTCTACTAGCTTCTGGATTTGTTACACTTTCTATAGTTGCAATCCAGAGCAACAGTTTTTGTCTAGTTCTCACAGATAGCAAAATAGGCACATGAAATGCCTATTAAATTATTTTTCTTATGGTGGATAAGATGATCATGAAACAATAACTCTGAAAAGTAGGGATTGTCCTGTTCATTTTAAGAAATTAACAATTAAACTGGAAGGTGATCATTTGAATGGCAATATAAAGAATTATGTCCCTGTTATTTGGCAGACACAGAGAATATAACGTGCTCATCACAAAAAATCTAGATTGCTTCCTCTGTGGGTACAAAAAATCTGACGTTGTTTAATCCATCCTTTCTTGCAGCCAAAATATCCAGCTTTTGTTCTACCATTTATCAACAACTTTACCTCATCAGAGAATCAAAGAAAAAAGAAAAGCATTCAAAAGCACAGTTAAAAGCATCATGGTAATGTATAAACATAGGTCTACTGGAAAAAGAACAAGTATCTTCAATTTTGGGACAGCTTTGAGGCACTTGACTTTCCAACTTTAACACTCTTGCAGTATTTTTTAGTGTAATTTCCTGAAATTTATCTTAAAAACTAGAGGTTTGACCCAGAGTAATCTATTGGTCCTCATCTGAATCACAACTTTTGGAATCACTACACAATCATTTACAACCTGAGCTAAGGCAGGAGAGGAAACTTAGACTCATAGAATCAAATAGACCAGTTTAGGTTGGAAAGGACCTTTAAAGATCATCTAGTCCAAACCCCTAGGGACATCTTTCACAATCAGTTTGCTCAGAGCTCCGTTCGACCTGACCTTGAACACATCCAGTGACAGAGCACTCACAGTTTCTCTGGGCAACTTGTTCCAGTGTTTCATTACCCTAACTGTAAAAAATGTCTTCCTTATGTCCAATCTAAATATATCAGCTTAAAACCATTGCCCCTTGTCCTGTCACCACAGACCTTGGTAAAAAGTGTCTCTCTGTCTTTCTTATAAGCCCCCTTTATATACTGAAAGGATGTAATACAGTCTTTCTGGAGCCTCCTCCAGGCTGAACAACCCCAACTCTCTCAGCCTTTCTTCATAAGAGAGTTGTTCCAGCCCTCTGATCATTTTTGTGGCCCTCCAGTGCACCCTCTGGAGGTCCATCTCTTTTTTGTAGAGGGGACTCCAGAGCTAGATATAGTTCTCCACCTGGAGTCTCATGAGAGCAGAGTAGAGGGGGAAAATCCACTCCCCCTGCTGGTCACATTTCTTTTGATGCATCCTAGAAAACAACTGGTTTTCTGGGCTCCAAGTGCACATTGCTGGCTCATGTTCAATTTTTCATCTACTAGTAGACCCAAGTCCTTCTCCACAGGGCTACTTTCAATCCATTCATCCTTCAGGTTGTATTGATAATGGGGATTGCCCAGACTCAGATGCCAGGCCTTGGCCATGTTGAATTTCATGAGGTTCACACAGACCTGTACCTGTACTACTCAAGCCTGTGAAGTTCCTCTGGATGGCAACCCTTTCCTTTAGTGATACAACTGCACTATTCAGCTTAGTGTCGTTTGCAAACTTGCTGAGGGTGCACTCAATCTTACTGTCTATGTTGTTGATGAAGTTACTAAATAGTATTAGTCCCAGAAAGGATCTGTGAGGGACAACACTTATTACTGGTTTCCACTTGGACACTGAGCCATTGAATATAACTCTTTGGACATGGCCATACAGCCAATTCCTTATCCATCTAACAGTCTATTCATCAAACCGATATCCCACCAATTTAGCAGCAAGAATGTTGTTATGGACCGTATCAAAGGCCTTATAAAGTTCTAGGCAGATGATATCTATAGCTCTTACATTGTCCACTGATGTAGTTGCTGTATTGTAGAAGGCTTATCACCATTTGTCTGAGCCTGACACTGATGATTATCAAGAGATACAATCTGCTAAGGGTTTCCATACCTACTTAACAGTCAACACAGGAATGCAAGCACTAGAGTGTCTAAGACAGTTGCTCTTGTGTTTGCAGGTACTTCTCTCCCAATCTCCAGAGCCTTTCCTGCTGTGCACACCTCCATGCTCTCCCTGTGCTCCTCTTCTCTCTCCTCCAGGATTCGACTGTGCATCCTTAGCCTCCTCTCTTCTTTCTAGCACACCCTCCTCCTCTCTACCTTCTCCATGATGTTTCAGGAGCAAGAGCAAGATTATGGGGAATACAGGTAGGCTGTGGATATAACTGCAGCAGGTAAAGGAGAAAAATGCCCAGATACCTAAACTGCAACTACCTAACCCAAGATCAGAGCAGTGCAGGACTGTCCAATGTAGAGGCAAGGATAGCCATACTTTCTCTATGCAGTGCAAAATACAGCCAGTCATTTCAAGCTACATCAATTTTGCCTGGTGTAGATACTCTTCATGCAGTGTCCTCGAAGCAGCTGCATAGGGAATCAATTTGAATTATCACGTCATTGAGACTGAAGATGTTCCAAACAGTTGTAATTGTGTATCAGCCCTTGAGCAGAGAAGGCATGCCCAAGATGTAGGAAAATTCATAAAGCATGCGAAAATTTAACAAAATTGTACAGAGGGTGTGTAAATTAAGACTTTTCAAATAACTTCAAGTTGGCTAAAACTACGCAAATTTTTAGGGGCAAGTAAATTACCCATCCCTAAAACTCAAACGGTTCTTCTTGTACCTAACAAGACCCTCCTCCAAAGTAGAGACTTGTAATCATTGTCATGGCAAAACGTGTAAGACAATGTGTAAAACTTACCTTCTGAGAAACTGAAACTTAAAATGAACAAAACAATCCTCAAACAGACAGGGAAATTCCAACCCAAGCAGTTTAATTTTAGCAAAGTTATAAACAATTTTTAAAAGCACCTTATAATGGAAAAAGACAGATTTTTTTTTTTTTTTTGCATATAATGCCTCTAACATGCTAAGTATCTTAAGCTATCTGTACTTCCGATTTCTGCAGTACACAACTAAGTGACAATAATTTCTTTGATGCTGTTCAAAACAATTTTCCTTCCATGTCTCAAATCACAGTGCAGAGTTTAACTTTGCATTATTTGATTATTTTTTTTTTGCATCTCATTGTTTGTAGTATCTCAGGTATAAATTTGGGCCAAAGAGAATCACTGAATCTGAAAGGATAGATAGTGTCTGTAGACTTTGTAGCAGAAAAGAGTAATAAAGACGAAAGCCAGGTGAAATCAGAATGAAAAGAAAAAACAACTGGTTGAAACAGAATGACATTGTACCCTTAAGGAACAACAAATCAGATGAAAATATGAGTGATAAGAAGGGGAGATAATTCAGTTTGGAGTATTTCACCTTTCTTCTGTACATATCAAAGGATTTTTTTTTTTTTTAAAAAAAAGTCGATTAGCTCATATTATCACTTTTACATCCAGGATCATTTTCACAAATCTGTATCTCTTCAGAGGCATATTTAAAACAGCAGAAGATCACGCCATACACTTACAAGTCCTACAATTAATTTCACTCTCCTACTTCCAACTTGTGTATTTATCTGAGTCAAAGGTATCCTACAGGATAATTAAGTAATGAATTATCTCATAAAGTTTCTATTTTCTGAAAAACAACACGAATTACACAGAGGAATTTGCATCTAAATTACCCCACCTGAATCAGTTTAAATTAACATTAACTAAAAAGAACTCATAAAATGTGAAATTAACAATAATATTGAGCTTTTAGTAAGGTACTTGTGTCACTTTAATTTTTTTATGTGTTGAAGTAATCTTCAGGAGCTATAGAATAAATCTTCAGCCATTATTTTTTAACTGACTGAAGAACTTCTTTTCTGAGAGAATAGAAGTTGCATGACAATTTTCCCTTGGGATAGCTAACTTGAAAATGGGTATAATATTCTTCTTTGAGAAGAGGGAGAAGGGCTCATAGTTCTTTTGCCACTGATTTCCCCTACAGTTTTGTCTTTCTGAACATACAGAACAATTTAATGATGAAGTAGCATCAGACTATTACAGAATTAATCAATTAATAAGTAAAAAAGGACTTCTTATGATATCAGTAAAAGCCTGCAGCATAGTAAATTTAAAGAAGTAAAATTAGCATCCTAAATAATTATAAATAAGTCACAGAAATCAAAGAAGCTTCTAGTGTGGTTTTAGTAGTAAATGGAGCTATGTCACACTTATAAATACCATCATGATAAGCTTCACAGGCAAAGTACACTGTAGCAAAAATATCTGAGCATAGTAGCCTTGAATCACTAAATCAGATTCTAGAGAGTGGATGCTTCTCTGACAATTAGTTTGAAACCTGAAATAACATGAGAATAGATTGCTAGCCTGAAGTCAGATTTCATACTTTCCCTTCAGTGTCTTAAAGACAAGTGCTACCCTGAATACAGTGAAGTTCAGTTGATCTGCATCATACAAACCTGTGTTTAAAACTTAAGCAAATTAACACTTCATCAAATGTGGCCAAAAGTATGAATAACGGATGTACCTGGTGTAAAAGACCACTGCAAGGAAAAAACCCCTACATTCTATGTCAAACATCAAGTAGGGTTTTTTTAAAATTAATCACCAAATAATCAGTTTTGAAAGCAGAAATCAACTTCTTAGTTATAGATTATATCTAAAACAGAATTATTCTGTTTGACGTGCAAAACTGGGTATTATTCCTATGCTTTAAACATTGCTATGTAAAAGGTAGTCAACTTTGGCCTGGACATCATGTGGCAAAGCTAATTAGTATTTCAGTTGAGAATTTTCAGTTAATATTCTAGTATGTATTTGAAGGTTTTCAATTCAGAAAACGTAACAATATCCAGCCTTGGCTCTGTATCAAGACAGAGATAGAATGGGCATTTTGAAAATAAGTTTAAGTGAAACTAGATCTTAGCAACATAATATGCATAATCTAACATTAGCTGTTAGGAAATTAGAAACAAAGGTATACATCTGTCTCTTAAGCAGTACTTTTTGAGTTATATAATGGATCTACAATGACAGAAAATACTGATAGAAATCTTATTCAAAGAGTATTTGAAAATTTCACGAGTGGAAAAGATAACTGTTTCTCCTTGATTTCTGGTGAACTTGTCAATTAAGGTTAATTCTAAAGGCTCTTTGTATTGCGTTCAAGTTGTGGGCAAAGTTCTCAGACAGTAAAAGAAAATTCTGATTGCTTTAACTGCTCTCCAGATAATAAGGCATTTTTGCTGCTACAGAAAATTCAGTCAGCAACTCAGAGCTGAACGACTCATACAGTAATAAAACTCATGAGATTATTCCTTAAGTTCTAATATCCAGACTTTTAGAAATCTAGGAAACAGCAAACTAACTGCAGGTTTGACACTTGTTGGTGACATCTAAGTCACCGATTAGGTCCAAGAGCCCTAAAATATTTCAAATCTAAAAAGTGTAAAATTTATCTCAAAGTGTCATTTAAGATGTGCTGCTAAAATGTACTGCAATATCTACATTACAATGTCTTTTTAATGAATTATGGAAACAATTTATTCCATACGTTCACGGTATTCTCTTTTACAAATACAAAAAAAAAAAACCAAAAAAAGACATCATACTTTCAGGTTTTTGAGGTAGAGTTAATTTCTAAAGAATTTGCCAAGATGTTCTGCAGATTTTTGCTGGTGCTGCACTTTAGCAGCAGAAGCAAAAAAAGATTTTTCAACAGTTTAGTGGAAAATCAATTATAAATTATGTGAGGTACCTCCAAAATTTTCCACAGAAATGGGAACATATCCATTCATTTTCTGTAAAACAAAATGGCAAAGTTCCCTGCAAATTTCTTCCAATTTTTCACCTCGATTTTTAACTAGACTCAATGATATTCTTGTTTCATTTGGGCTGAAGACATCTTTTTACAAGGCAGTTTTGTTTGTTTCATGTGATGTTTTCCCATTACAGTTAGATGGTAATTTTACTTAAGTAATGCCCATGAAATCTATTAACTCCAGTCTTTCTGAAATTGAGTTAATACCACATGGAGATTTTGGATATCTGGACAACACAGCTTGTTCGAATATTCATTTGAAAAGGAAAAAAAAGAAAGACTTCTTGCAGTTTTTTGTTGTTTTTTTTAATCACAGTGTGGTGGAGGCCAGTAAGTTTGAAAGAGGCAGATGAGAACATTGTATTTCAGATTGCCAGAGAAGTAGAAAAATATCTGGAAACATGGAGCATTTAAAATACAAAACATGAGCATATTAGAGGCCTTTCTCCCCCTCTTTCTATCACACACAGTTTCAGGCTTCGTATGTCATAGACATGAAACAAACAAAAATCCACACTGTTCATATGCCAAATGACTTCATATTTTGAAAATGAAACATTTGCATTGACAGATGATGAACTTCCAGTTCCACCGAAAGGAAGGAATTGCCCTGGTGCTTTACAAAATCTGTTGATTCAGAAGCAATTCTCCAAAGCATGGGAAAATAAGTCTGCATCATGAAGAGAGCAGAACCTTCATGGGTAGTAGCCTACTCTTACACCTCCAAGTCTTCAGGAACTGATGAGAATATGAACCATAACATTCAGCCCATTCCCTCTACTAGCAAAAGTTCATGGGGTCCTCTGCCTGAGATTTTACTTACTGCAACCATTCCTTATCTAGTGTAAGGACTGCAGTTTTCATTGTCATCTTCACAGATCATTGTTTGAATACTCACACTTTGGGCAATTTCTTTTCAGTAATATTCCTCCAACACGTGTATCTTCATTCTGTTCGGAAGAGAACAAAAGTCATGGACTTGCCTTTTTTCAGGAAAAAAAGAGCTGTTAACTCCAGACAGAATGAAAACAACCTTTTTGCCTAGATGTCTCAAAATGATGCTACGCCTAAAAGTGCGTTTTCTAGAATACCTTTCATATTCTACCTTTCCTGTTCTTCCATGGTGCTTATATATAGTGCTTATACAGTTAGGGTACACAGACAGGCATGATCAGGAACAGATTCATCCCAGTCCATAATAGAAGTCTCAGATGGCAAAGACACACGCAGAGCCTGGATGTGAAGATCTGGAATGAAGCCCATGCCAAAGGTTATGCCTGTGTTCTAGGACTGAGTAAACAGGTTTGCATTATTCATACTGATTAGAAAGAAGGTAAAAGAGATTAACAGGGAAAATATTAAGAGTCTTCATTTATCTATATCAGATTTGACGTAACATCTGGAAATTGGTAGAAAGACCTTTAAGAGACAGTAATTAAAGTTCGTAAAATGAAACATGCTTTAAAATATCTGGCTAGAGTGTGACCTTAATGCTCTGGGACTATTTTTTAAATTCAGTATTTGTTTTCATATAAAAAGTATCTGGGGATATTATCATAATTATCATCATCATCATCCAAAGCATAACTACTACAAATCACCTCTCTCTTCCAGTTCTTTCTACTGAGGTCCAATGCATAGCCATTTTTAAGACCTGGAAAAGAAGTTCATGTGGCTTTCAGGAAAAAATGTTTTGGTTCTCTGCTAGGCAACAATATATATATAGTTTCTCCTAATGTTTTCATTTAATCACTGTAACTGGCACATCTCCTGTGTCCTACCACTGAAACTGTGTCATTAATCTGGAAAAGGTCAACCACAAAGTAAAATTTTAAATTGAGTTAAGCACAGTTCAGTTATATTGTTCTGTAAAAAATGTGAGGCACATTCAGCATACTGAACAACCGTCTAACCTTTCTTTTATCTTTCCTCTTCAAAAAATCCTCATAGATTAGTTGTCACAGAATGTCTCTGTTAGAGTTTCTCAGTTTAATGCACCTCTAATCTATTGTGTCTCTTTCAGCAGTCCTTTTTAAGTCTTAAAACCTTGAAATTAAACAATTTTTTGGTAAGGAGCTCTTTATTTTTCCTCCATTGAAGAGAAGATTGAGTCTGTGGGTCTTTGAGATTATCTCTCCAAGTCTGACTTCAGGAAGGAACTTCTATTCATGTTCTCACTGAGACAATGTCAGGACTAGTAAGTGCAGAGTTATTTGTAACAGTGCTAGCTATCATCTAGTTAGAACAATAAAGGCTTCAGAGAAAACAATTCATAAAGCAATGAAGATTTTCTATGCAGATCTAGTTTATCAGACAGGCAATCATCTTCTACATGAGGAACCCATATAGAAGTGTTAGAGAGCCTGATTAAATAACATCAGGTATTTTCACCAGTCTTTGTCTAATACAGACCTTTGTCCTATTCTGACATATGTGATATCAACTTTTCATCCATAAGGCTTGGTACAAGCAGTTTTAAGATCATGATCTGCCAGACCTCTTTTATCTAATCAAATCAGTATCGGTTATTTCTCAGAGAAAAAAGACTATGAATCACCCTTGGCAACTGAGGTTAATCACCCTGACAGCCTCCCTGAGTCCATGAACTTTCCCTTTTCACCAGTAACCTTAGTACTGGCAGAAAATGTTCCTTTACCACCTTTTTTACGCAAGAAGATAGTTCCTGGAAATCTCTTGGAGATATTTGATAAGCTTTACAGTATTAATATGATGCTTTGCATATGCCATACTTCCAAAGTATTCGAAAGCATGTTTTTATGCTTCATTCTTTACATGCCAAGCTCCATGAACTACAAGAAATGTCATATTCTAGAATATCTTCACTATGAGACCTTTAGTAAAATTACTTTATTAATATACTAAATTGCAGTAGTATTAATAATTTATTTTAATTTAAACTTGCTTTTTTTTTCCCTAGCAAAATATGTATCAGCTTTAATTGGGTGATTATGCAGCATTATAATGCTGTGGAAGGCGCTAATTCCTGGTTGTTCATAGTCTCTGTATTAGACATACACACCTCTGTCTGAATTTATCCCTAAAAAAGCAGATAGAAAGGCTGAAGGCTTAAGACCCATCCACTCTGTTATGCAGAGCATTTCCATTCAAATCAGGAGAGTTTTGTGTGAGCACTGAGTTACTAATTTATTTCTAAAACTCAGGAATACACCTCTTTTGTTTTCAAGTGGAATGCATAGTACAGAAGACATTTGACCATTCTGCATCAGGCTAACGCTGTTTCATCTTCTTGAAGTGGCAGAAGAGCTGTCCTTCCATTTATGTGACACTAATGATTGCTCATTTATCCAGTTTATAAAACAATATTTGCAGTCAGCCTTAAAAAAGAAAATTTCTAGCACATTATACACTCAGCAAATTATACATTTGGCAAAATGCCCATCATTACAAATCATTCTTGCTTATTCTTGCTTATTCTTGCTTCTTTTGCCAGAAGCATTCTTCTGGCAAAACAAGTAGGCAGAGATGCTTCCAAGTATTCCTGTTCACTACATACATTTTCTTTCAAATCTTCCATTGGTGAGCTACCAGACCCGAGCTAAAGACACTTTTTCTCAATTAGGTATCAAAATCAGAAGTGGTTCCAAGCTAGACCTGTCTCCTGTTTCTACTGCCTCTTCTCCCAGGAACTATATTATTGACTCTTGGTTTGCCAAGCAGCTCCCTTCTCTTCCTCTGTTCCTATCATCTCAGACATGTTACCTGAAGGCCACTATTTTCGCCATGTGAGGAAAGGCCCAACTCTGACTCTCACATCTCCGTCTATTCTGGCACCACCGAATATTGTTTGGACAGCAAGAAGCTAACATTTGATTCATTTATAGCCTGCATAACCAAAAAAGAAATGATGGAGAGAGGAAGAACACTAAGTGAATCCTTTAATAAGGATTAAAATTATCACAATGCCAAAGCAAACATTAATTGTCTTTAATCAGCTTCCAAGAAGCATTATAGAACATTTCTAGCCACTAAGCATACTTGTATTCCTAGATACAAGAACTGCTGTTATAGCATAGTCTGATACAATGTGAATAAGCCTTCTCCATAAAATGTTTAATCAATCTACTAAAGTAGAATAGCAGATAATGGGCTGCCTCAGTAAATCCATGAAAAGTAGGATTTAGTAATTACATTTCATTGCTTCTAGACATCCCAAACAGATTATCCAAACAACATAGCCTACTGCACGTCAGAAGAAATAAACACATCCTAAAACTCAGATGGAAAAATATGAGGATGCTATGTCAATAAGAATTTAATTGGATTTTTTTATTAATTTGCAAAAATTAATTAGCTCCATCACCATTGAGATGAACAGGCTTCAGTTCTCATTGAAACTCTTGAAGGTTGTAAGTGGATAAAGAGAAGATTACTGTGGATTTAAGTACTAGTGTAGTATTAAAATTTTGCCTATATTACCTAATTCAAGAGGATAAACGTGTATTATATGTAAAAGTCTCTCCCATATAAGCTAGATATTGAAAAAAATCCTTGCTCTGGACAGATATACTCTCTAAGTCAACTTTAGCTTACTTTATTCATCCCACAGCAAGAAACTTGATAAAAGTTCCAGTATTCTACATAATGACGCTTACATAAATCAGGCTGGATTTGCCCCAAAGTTAAAATGAAATAATTCCCAGAAGGACAAAGAAAAATAATTTACTATAGACAATATCCATCTATCAATATTGAAAAAACTCATTGGTTTCTAAAGTCACCCTTAAAAGCTATAGATATTAGTTGGTTTATCCTCATAAAGCTAGATATTTCTTTTAAATTCAGTAAGAACCATGAATTTCCTAAAAATACTTCTACAACGTACAAGAAAGGATTGAGGAAGAAGTAAAATCCCTGTGAGTTGAAACTTAATAGATCACAGTTGGTCGCTCCAAACTGTTTGTGGTTAAAAGCATTTTAAAAGTGCAGTGTTATTACACTATGAGTAAGTCAGGTTTTCTCTTTTTGTTGTTTTTCTTCTCCAGTGTAATTTTTTACCAGGAATTGTCACCTTGAGTAAATCTTACATTAACCCAAATGCCAGATACTAATTTCCCTAAACTATTTTTGTGTGACTGCCTTTCTTGAAGTATCATGGAAGCCATAAGCCCAGTTTCAGAGCTACTGAGCACCCAAAGCTCCAGTTAAATCAGTGGTGGTTGTAGATACTGGGTGGCCTTTAAAAACAAGTTATAAGGCAATGCTGTTGACATAGAGAAAGTAGCCCTGGAAGCTTCTAGCACCGAGAACACCCATTGACTCATCTGGTATTTCCATACATGAACACTTGGAAAACCACTTTCTGTTCTCAAGTCTCAGGAGGTGCTGGGACTTCATTCAGTCTTATTATGGATTTTCTTAGTTTCCATCTCACAAATACACTTGTGCATTTTAAAGTAAATTAAAACTAACCTCTGTGTTTGCATGTATTTATGTGTGGTTGTATGTGTGTATATACGTACACACATTCCTCCATATTGTATTTTGAGGTAGCAAACAAACTCCTTTTGCTACTTACAGTCCAGCCCAAAATAATAGAAACAAGATGCATGTATATATTTTAATACCTTTGACAATAATAAAGACACGAACTCTCTCCTGGAGAAGCAGCAAGACAACTACCTTCCTACTATTCACCTGCCACAATATCACCACTGTCATTTTGGTGAAGTCTTCCAACTTTGAGTACCTTGTCAGATGTCCTCTTTACTGGGATATAACCTTATTTTTTGCAAATTCACAGCCTTGTGGACTTTTGCTGTACTCAGCAAAACCATATGGATTAAATACTGTTTAATGTAGTTTGTACCAATGTTACTAAGAAGCTATTTTCTCAGTCTGGGATTTCCAGAGCCCCAGGCACACTTTACTAGCCATGAAAAAGGTAAAAAGGTGGAAGAAACAGATCTGGTAACATACGGTTCACTATGACAGCTTTATATGTATTTGGAATTCCCTCACATTAAACGAAACAGCTTGACTTCTTTGCATTGTCGGAAAAATACAAGTGATAAAAGGGGTAAGTATGTGGACATCAGAAAAGGTGAGAAAAACTGGTGTCCAATAAGATGATGAAAAATTAACATTTAATCTGCCAAACATCTACCATCATATTTCAAAACTCTGACTTTCATGGGCAAAAAGGCATTGTTTCTCCCCCTTATTACAGATGTTCAGCAAAGTGAAAGCTACATCAAAAGAAAATGGGGCTTTATTCTGGTTGATTTTAATGGAGAAAAAGCTTAAGACAGCTGCAAAAATGAAGCTTTCTTAATTGCCTCTTAATTAAATTAGACAGTATTAAGCTGAGAGACAAATCTGTGTAAAAAGGATTTCTTCTGCAAATATAGTGTTCTGAGCAACCCATTTTAGCCAGTGGCTGGAACAGGGGTAAGGTCTTCAAGAACTTTTGAGAACAGGCCTGAAAATCACAGTTCCTAAAATTTCTTGTCTCAAACTGCTTTGAAATGCTGACTTACACCTTAATGAAAAGATAAAGAACTAAGTAATTTGCCAACAACCATTGCCTTTCCAAAAATAAGTCAATGTTTATTGACTTTCTGGATATACAACAAAAGCTTTGAAGTTACAAAAGTCACTTCAGAAAAGTTTTTTGTTCAGACAGAAAATATGTCTCTGGAATACTTCCTTTTATCCAGCTTCTCTTCGTGGCTATACACATGCTGTATGAATGAATGCTGTATAAATGTGGTGTATAAATGCTCATTTGGTGGTAAAGTAAAATTACAATGTTCTTCTCCACTCCCTCTTCATTCTTATCTCAACTGTTTATAGTGCTGCACTGTAAATAGATCATTGAAACAAACAAAAAAAGGCCACCCATACAGCTATGTCAATGCAAGAGAGGGTGACATTCCATGCTTTTTTAGTTCAACTCGTATGCAAGTTGGCATGGAAAAAGATAACAAAAAAAGATAGTAAAAAAAGGGTCCATCTGCAATCAGATCCATTCACTAAGCTGACTTACTGAACAAATGATCTCTGCCTAATGCCTGTGAAGGTGAGGTGGCAGGACAGAAACATACAGTCAGAATGTTGGGGAAGGCTATCACTGCTGTTTCAGTGACAGCCCTCACTCTTGTTGCATTGAAGTGACCATAAAACTACTTCATGAGAGGAAAACAATGTCTGGCATAGCATAGGGTGAAGCTTGGGTTTGTAACTTTCTGTTCTCTGCTTGTATAAGGACGCAAGTAGCACCCATGGACTCTTCCAGATCTTTTTCTCCAATTGTCCTTTCCTTGTTCCCCTCACTCATTTTGTCCCACAGATGTCTCCATTCCTTTGGTTCTCATGAAACTGTGTTCTATCCGTACAGAAGATCCAACGCCCTCCTCCTCAAGGAAAAAGAGTATGGGTTTGGTACACACTTTGTTCTGCAAGCAATCAATCCTATACAGGATAGGTGTAATTAAAGTTCGATAATTTAAACTTGCTTGTTGTTAATTGAAAAACCTCACGTACATATGTGAAGAGCATTCTGCTAGAAGTGATTTGACTTTCAGTAATAGAGTTCAGGTATCTGACCTGAGCAGTCATTAGGAGGCAGGACTTCAATACAGGATTTATGTCAATATTTACATGTAAACATGAACTTATTTTGCTATGTGTTGTGCTGATTTAGCCATCATCATTTTATGCTGCCATCAGTTGCCTGATCACACAGGCCAACACTGAACTCACCAACATCCCCTCAGAAGTTTTCTTTCAGACAGTCCTGCCATAAGTTTCTATGGGCCCAGCTCCTCTGCTGCCCACTGTGGTGCCAGCATCGCCTGCTGGACACAACGGACAGAGATGGCTCCCTCAGTGGCCCCTCACATGGAAGGACACCACTGAGAGAGCTCAGCAAGAGGCAACCAGCCCCAACAGAAACCACACCCAACAGGAAGTTCTTCCAACTGATCGGCTCCTGGTTAACATAATTCTGGCCTCACCCACCACCCCAACCACAACCACCTGGGTGAGGGCAGAGACACAAAGACACAGGTGGGCCAGATTCTGCCTCTGGAACATGAAGCCAATAGGAAAAACAAAACATTCTTCTAGGCTGTAACTCATTCGCAGGTCAGCTCCAACTCGGGGCCCACAACCCAGGCCCCAGCACTTCACTATGTTATAATGTTATTGAGGCAATTAAGGCCTATGGTTCTAATATGAAGACATATTAGACAGTATCTACGGGTAGAAATAGCAAATTTGTCAGTGTGCATGCAGCATGTAACATTAAAATGTTCAACATAGAATAGAGTAACTATGGAATCAGCAAAGGAAAATTAAAAGACAAGAAAATAATTTCTAGTGTAAAAAAAATACCCCTTTTTTCATTAAACCCTGGTCTTTTCATATGAATAAAAAAGAAAGGGGAAAAATTACAGAGAGATTGTGGTTCACTTGTTCACCTTTAACATTCAAGAGGACAAATAGTCTATAAGTTTGATGTGGTATTGACATAAGAGGTATCCATCTCATTAATACGAAACACTGAACTTTTATTGGAGAACAAGAGCAGTGAGTGCAGAATGGTGACTTTCTTTTTAAAATATTTGGAAGACAGGCTCACACTATGACCTGCTTCCAGTTTCCAGTGGTATTAGGGATGAAGCCAGTATAAATCCAGTTGTCACAAAAGAACAAGTTATAGTATATATTAAACCACAAAAAAATACTTTCAAATAACATTAAGGGTATGACTTAAGCCCACAAAAGCTAGGAAATTCAGAGTTAGAGCTGCAACTCTGTCCTTAGCTCACCCCATTTTGTTTAGGTATTGTGGCAGATATGAAGCAAGCTACATGACACATGATGGGTTTGGTTTAAAAGAGTTAGTGCAACATTTGGCATTCATCTGTGCTGGGTAGGGTTTGCCAGTCAAGCTAGAGCTAACAAAGCCACGAATAAACCAGATCTCTGCATTAAACATTAGTAACAGAACGCATGCCTTCCCTTACCTGATTAACTTTGTGATCCACATTCCCAGACTTCAGATAGTTAATATTTTTTAAAGATATATGCTGGAAGTCATATCATTAGTAAGCTATCTTGTGTCATGTATACAGATCTGAACTGAGTGAGCAGGTGATCACAGTGACTGATATTTAAATATGCTGAAGATAGCAGCCAAAACACAAATGCAGTAAAGTGGGTTGATAACTAGCAATGAAACTTTAATGAAGAATATGTGATTATTTGCTGGAAGTTATGAGATTGAACAAAAAGGGCACTTAAGATGCAATAACAGGTTAAGAGATGAGCTTAAGAAGCAACTAAAAAGCAGAAAATTAACTAAAGAAGTGAGCTGAAGGAGATTTTTCTGATACCTAAGAAGAGTATATCTTGCATCAGTTTGAGTTCAAGGTGTGACAAAAGACAAACAGAAAAATATGCAGATTTTATTTAGCTTTACCTATGTCTTATGCTTTCTAAGTGTCTTTCTGAAGCACTCAAAGCTTTTGTATGTTTGTATTATGATTTGGAAAATATTCAGGATTTCCACTTAGGTTTGACCAACCTTTGAAACATTCTAGCAAATATTATGAGTAATTCCTGCATCTCCGCAAATGCTCCATACTTCATTGGTTTGTCTACGAGATGTATTACATTCTTAGATATTTTTACATGAAAACATACCTTTATGCTGATATAAGGGCATCCACACAAGGATTTTCATAAGTATTGCTAAGTTAGGTGACTTGTATTTTTTTCACATTCCCAATACTATGACAAAAAAAATTACACAGGGCCTTGGCTTCATGTTCTACATTATTTTTCAGAAGGACAGTAACACCTGGCTTGGGTCCACTAGGTACCCTGGCACTGTCAGCCCACCCACTGAATTTCACACGAGCACATTAGTGACTTCATCATAGCAGAATCATGTGATAACCGATCCCCAAAGTTCATTCACATATTGATTCATACTTCCCAAAAATTCAGACCAGGAGTTACTTTAGTGTTTCCCAAACACTGCAGAGAGCTGGAACAGGTCTTGCATTTGCAATGAATTTTGTAACTTGCTGGGTCTTAAGTAATTCCATATTTCTTGACATGAGCTTCATTGTGCTCCATAAAATACAGCAATCTGTGATTCTGTGCTTCTTTGCAATAGCTATGCATGAGGATCTGAATAGTAGCTCCATTCTTCATAGGCTGAAATTAGTATTTTAATTTCAAGACATAATGAAGAAATTTAATAAAACTAATGGATATACATAGGATTCACTTTAAGTCCCTCAGTGCTACTTTGAAATTGTGGCAATTACTATCAGCTCAAAGTACATTTTTAAGATTTTATTTCCTTACTCCTTAAAGAAACGGAATTCTTGTAAACATACTGCTGTCTATTTATAAAAATAACATACGTGAACTGACAACTTTATTTTAGCTGTCCTGTCATCCATACTCAGAGTGAAGATGATGAAAGTACAAAGTTGGAATCACTCTCCCATTTGCATGTAAAGTATGGAACCTACTCTTCCTGTGAAGTCCTATCTCATTCAGGTTTCAGGGCTAGACTGAACAGTTGCTAAATAAAAGCTTTTTCCTTTTCATTTAAGCCTATAAGTTTGCATTAGATCAAAAGCAAAAATTAGCTGAAACAGGCATGCTTTATGTGGTTCCCCTCCAAAGAATAAATTGCTCCATATTTGCTCGAAATCCAGCCTATTTCACCCAAAGTTTGCAGTCTGTTAAATTCCATGTAAGACTTAGGTTCATTTACCAAAAGCTTCATACTCTTAAACATATACCACAAGACAGATACTTTTTAATAGCAATCTACATCACAGGTATATAGGCAATAAAATTACCATGCACCAGTTAAAATTATGTGACATTTCATGTTTGTCTTCTTAGCTGCTGTCATATATGAGGCAATATAACCTTTTTCCTTTGAGACTTAAGCTATGTTTTATTACAACATAACTGCCTGGCTGAGAGGATACAGAATTTCAGCTACCAAGACTGAAAAAAGCTTCTATAATTCAACCATATGCATGAACATTCATGTTGGATGACCTTATATTTGCTTTGAGCAGAAAACATCCTCCCATACTGTAGCTGTTGCTCTGCTGATGCGTGATTTCTTGTTAAAACTTATGTGACTTTGTTGTCAGTCCTCAGCTTAACCATGCTGAACCCAATTTGTACATGGCAGTGTTTTGAGGAAAACACAATCATCAACATTATTGGAAAACAGACCTCAGTTTTCCCTATGGAGTCATTTCTGCATTCAGTAAACTTAATTTAAATTAACTACATTCAATCTGCCACTTACCTTCCAACTATGAAAATATTTTAACTTCTAGCTTCAATCAGCAACTCACCAGGAGAAAATGAACAGGAATTAATTTACAGTAGCATATTCTGAAACATTAAAAAACATAGTCATTTAACTCAGGACGATGTTCACAACTGCCACCTGAAACTCAGTTAAATTCAGAATTCATTACAAGCCCTAAGTACAACTGATGTTCCTTGAAAGGGCTGCAAACATTCTGAACAAGCCATGACCCAGTTTTCAGCACAGTTGTGCCAAATTATTTTTGTGTTTAAATAAAAATAACAAAAATGCACAGTTTTGCATAGTTTCAGGACAAAATTGAGGGGGCAGAAGGGGAATAACTGTGGGCTGAGATGGGTTTCACTTTACAGTTTTGGAACAACCAAAACTCAAAGTAAAATGAACACGGTGAGTGCATAGAACCACAGGAACCAAAACCAAAGAAAAGGTTGGAATGGAATGTTATTACAGCTTTTATATCTATCAGGGTAGGTAGGTACTATCTGGCTTCTACTGCAGTAGTATTTGAATAATGCATTTTCTAGCAATTTTTACATGTGATTCTCACCAGTGAGGCCATTAGTGAAATAGCGTGTGTAATTCTGGTACCCACAGTTAAAAAAAAAAGATATTTTAAAATTGTGTAGGGCTCAGGAAAGCAAAATAAGAATGAACCATGATATGGAAAATTAATCTTAAAATGACAGAGCAGAAAAGCTCAGTCTAGTTAATTTATCCAAGAGAAACTAACTGGTGACCTGGTAATAGTTTATTAGTGATTAAATAAGATTTTGGTAATGGTTTTGTTGATTTTTTTTTTAATTAAAAAAGATAAATTAAAAGATATTTTAAAAGATAGCTAGAAATTTAAGCCTCACAAATAGAGAATAAACATAAGGTACATCTGTTATGGTGAAATTATTTCCCACTTTAAAGTCATTGAATGAATATAAATACCTTAAACCATTTTTCCTAAATCCATCAAAAGGGGCTTAATGCTAAGGTCATTAAGAAAAGATTTAGAATAAGACTGTGATAACTTCAGTGCCACAATGCAATGAAAAACAGAATGGAAACATTCCCATAAATGTCAATACATGAGACCAACAGATGACAATGAAAGTTGAAATTTTATATTTCTCTGAAATATCAAATGATTTTTTTTCATTTTGGTCTAAATTCCATTAAAGTTAATAACAATTTTTCCTGCTGAGTTGAAAAGACATAGTGTAAAGTAAATTTGAGGACTTCTGAAAATCTTACACTAACTGTCACAAAAGCTGACATTTGACAAGGAGCTGGCTGTTTTTCTCCTTTACATTCTTTAATAATAAGTTCCTTAAGCAATAAAAATGCTAATAATAGTTCTCCCATAAGGTACTTCTGATTTGAGAACAAAGTAACAATGCATGCAGCCAGATTAGAAGCCTTAGAAAATAGTCTTTTAAGCCATGTTTCTTGCAACACTATTCCTTTCTTCCAGAAGTATTCCGTATTGTTTACTGACTGTCATAAACAGAAGTGGAGGGAGAAACCCGTGCTTTATCCATTAGTGAAATGCAACCACCCTCAAGTGCAGCACAACAAAATTTCCCCATGACTTGCTCATCCAAAACTACGGAGAATTTGAGGTAGTTAGCCGGATTAGCAGAAGCAATCATCTTGCAAGAATATGCAAGTCATTTCCAAATAGATTTTGTTTTTACTGAAAAACAAGCAAGAATTTTACTCTTGCTCTCCCAGAATGCAGCAGTCGTAACTCAAAAACTAATCCTCAGCTACTATAAAAGAGGTACTCCGCATCACCAGCAACTGAGAATATTAAATCAAGATGAAGCCAGGACATAAAAGCTCTTCTAAAAAGAAGGCTGTTAGTGACCCGTTTTTAGACCCAGCTCCTCAGGATTAAGATGCTTTTCCCTGCGTATCTTGCAATGAGACTAACTAAGCTACCAGAGGTTAACATGGGACAATGATTCAAGTTATGCACTCAATTGAACAAAAGTTCCTCTCAAATTAGTGGGAGTTCTGCTCACTTGAAGGACTCAGAATTTGGCCCAGTAATATAAGGCCCTACTCTAATTAAGTTATTCATTTTTAGCCCTAAGCATTTCTCTTCCTCAGTCGAGTGTGCCAAGAAAACTAAAAAAACAAGCAGCACACAAGTAGTATTGCACTTCAACAATGCTTTGCACTGACATATGGAGGAATCTCAGAGCTATTTAGAAACAATGGCATGATCTGCAACTGGAGCCAGGGAATTCACAGTATATGAAACGTACAGATGTGCTTTTCATTGGGACCACCTCCTGTTCTTGTACACTGAAGCTGTTCTCATGTCTCATGCTTAACCTAACCACTTAAATCTCACTGAAGTTTCTGTTAGTTACATGCCAAAGGTTGTAAATGCCCAGTTGGAAAGTTAGCTGTTTATTTCTTACATGTCTCAATTGCAGTTAATGTATTTCTACTTTTTATATTTAAGATGTAATTCAATTGAACTGCATGCTAACATTACTGCTTTGTCTCAGTTCAATAAATATTAAATATTTGTCTAATTTTTGTTATGTAGATAGATCTCTGATTCAGTTGGTCCATAATACATAACACCAAACAAAGCATGACAATATTACTGTACACAATTAGATGTCAGATATCATTAAAAAACAGTACTTATAAAGCTTTTAGAAACAGTTTTTTACATTTTGCAATTATTATTTTTTCTACAGTTTGGGGTTTTTTCTACAAATATTTTCTACTTGTTTAAATCCTTTAAAGTTATGTGCATGTAACAATGCAACAGCATGCTTGACTGACTTATATGTTCTTACTCATTTGTTTTTTCCTCCTCTTGGAATGTGTGGAGTGGTTACTGATTTAATTCTTCCAGGCGTATGTGGCTTGGGTTTTTTTACATCGGCATCTACAACCATTATATTCAGGAAAATATGCTGATCTTGAATAGGAACAGTGTAAACTCCCACCTGAGATCTCCATGTCATGAAAAATGTAGCACAGATGATGATACATTGGGGATTAATTTAATGGTAATTCTTACTTTTGAGTGCTTGACTTTGAGTAAGCCTATGTTTCTAAAACAGCAAAGTGTGAAATTGGCAACATCACTCAAGTTGCACTATTTTGATACCCATACAAGTCATGAGTAGGGCTGATATACCTTGCTGCGTGGCACAGACCACTATCATTTAGAAGAGGGAGGGAGCTTGTCATTGATTGCTCTTATTGGTTGTTCTTGCGTTCAGTCCCATTTATTCCTAGCTATACAATGAATTTGTCAACAAATTCCAGTCTCTCTCGACCAAATCTCTTTGCCTAACCATTTCTTGGGTTTACCAAAAAAGCCAGTTAGGCTTTTTGATTGGCTTAATTTCATATGACAGTGTATATGTTGCCACGTGACTATTCATCTGCAGAGGATTATTCTTTTATTCACTCAATAGAGCAAGGTAAGGATTTATATAGCAAGATTAATACTTCTAAAGAGAGGTTATTGAAACAGGCTCCAATCTATAAGTCTCAAACAACATTTCATTTATTAAAGGGAGCCTAGGTGGTAAGCTCAGTTTTCAATGCTTACATTACAGACAGCTAAAGTTAAGCGACATGAATCCTATCCTTCATGGCCAAATTATATGTGCAAATCAGATGGTTTACAGTTCATTAAAGGAAGTACAGGCATACACACAACAAAATCCCAATGACTATCCCTAATAATTTTCAAATAGCAGATAAGGTTCACTAGTGGCATATTCTAAACTTGTTGGTGTTCACCAGCCATGTCTTAGCTAATCTACTGTGCTATCATCTGCATGGCTACAGTGTCAGCAAACTCATTCAGCCAAAAAGTAGTCTTTATCCAGATCGGTTCTCTAAAAGTCAAGAAGCAGGAATATGCCACCATTGTCTGAGGATAGGTGAGGTCACCATTTTTGGCAGAAGCATCTACTTATGTCATCTTTAAGTGATTGTGAAAGCACAACCTTAGTTACATGCAGAGAGCTAATTTTCATTATCTTCTGCATTGCCACAGCGTGTAATCACTCATTCTCAGATTCCTGCTAAAACACAATGTAAAACTCAACACCAAGTGTCATTTGTTAGTGTCTGAGAAGTCATCTGACAACTAGGGAAGGACTAAAAGAGCACTGGAGTGGTAAAAACCTTGGTGTTCAAGAGTAAACAGAATCAGATCAGTGGAAAGCTTAATTTTTAAGTGGGAAGAAGTGAAGAAAAACTGCTGCCAGAACAACTTGTAATATCTTGAAAACAGGAAGAAAACAGACATCCAGCGTAAAGATCACCTATTGACAAATTTGATATCCCTGCTCCAAAACACAATGGTCCAAATCTTGTCACTGAAATAGTCACAATTTTTTTTCTTGGTTTCTTAAAAATAACTGAATTATTCAAAGTAAAATTTTCTAAAAAATTCTATCTGAGGTAGGTACATATCACTGAAAAGTTTCCTTAAATAGTTAAAGTTTAGCAACTGAAAACAAGATTAATGAGACACATCTGAAATCTTGAATACTAAGCAGTGTTTCCAGTCCAAATAATAATAGTTTTATTGTAGAAACCTGTGTATGAAAATTCTGTTGTCGAAGTAAAAACTGAGCTGTGCCGTAAATATTGACTTTTTAAGTGTTCCTTCTATAGACACCACATGAGCACCTATAGAAATATGTATACTGAGTGCTATGCAATAACAATAATAAGCACATCCCATGTAATAATCATTCTTGTAAATGTACATGGAATAGAGAATAACTGATAAATCACAACTAGCCTTGTGGACTAAGCATATGGAACCATCATGGTGCAACTGCTTATTCATAAGTGAAGCTACACCTCAGAGATAACTTCTAACTTTAGCTCTCATGTTCAAGAAATAAATATTAATTATTACTAATTTATATAACAGTACTGTTTAGAGCGTCTAGTAAGGCACTGTATGGACACACTGAAAACACAGCCCCTGACTTTAAGAGCTTACAGGATTAAGTCTGACCTATTTATCATAAAGATGATCCAGATATTTATAGGGATTTACTTGAAGTAGTGTTTAATTGCATGTTTCTCAAGAGCGCATATCACTTCAAGATCTTCTAAGTAATACACTGGTAAAAGGAAATTTACCACACGCACCCCTCTAAGCCTGATGAGGGCCCAAGGGCTAATCAAAACCACTACAGCCCTTTTAGCAATGAATCTGAATTAATCAAATCATGCCTGCTGTTTTTTTTTAATGTT
>VZZY01005249.1:0-31356 GCA_013400335.1 Eurystomus gularis | reverse complement strand
TGTTTTTTGTTAATGTTTGGACAATCTAGCTTTTCTGCAGTATGCTCTTGCTGTCTGAGGACAAGGAGCCAGAAACTTCTTGAGTTTTAATCCTGGCTCTGACACTGATTCTCTCTGCGGCTTTGGGCAAGGAGTTATTTTTCTATAGTAAAATGCTTGTATTGGCAAGATGAAGAACTACTGTAGATGATCTAATAAAACTTTTCCATCTTTAATTTCTATGATTCTGTAATGCTAACAACCTAAGTTTCAGACTGTCATCTGAAGAGAGAAGATAAGTACTTACTCAGTTTGCCTGCACGCAAATAAGGATTAAAGTTATAGGACACAGGACTTCACAAGATCGAAGCTACAATGTATAATTAGTATCTTGTTTAGTATCTTGTTAATCAACACCTCCTACAGGGACTGCATAACATAAGGTTATGTTGAATAGCCTCTTTTCCTCTCTACTAATCATTGTCCTAGCTGGAGTTTTTTTTTAAAATTCTGCCTGTAGCAGCCTGGGGACCCCTCTGTTGTGTTTAGGCTTTGCTTCACAGGAATGTTTCAGAAGAGTAAAGTAATCATCAAACTAGCCGATAGTGGGCTTTTTTTTTTTTTTTCTTTCTTCTAGGAAAGCTGAGGAAAAAGGGTAAGCTCAATAGGGTAAAGTTTCTAGAGTGATGCTTATGCCAGTGCATATGATGACAGAGTCATTGTAAGAATGCCTGCATTCCCCAGCTGTTAGAACCAGCTCCATTACACCCACTGGTTGCTGATTGAAGATGGAGATTCTTATTGGTGACTAACTTGACTGGACTGATCGGAGAATAATAGCTCCAAGTTTAGGACAACCTCCAAAAAGTCCTATAATAACAATATACATCTGGAAAATGTTATTAGAATTTCTTCATCTAGAAAAACATAAGGCATGCAGTAAAGTGAATGGTCCTGAACATATGATTAGCTTCTTACTAGATTAGCTGCTTCTTCACTGTCCAAAGAATACCAGCCATAGCAAATGTAGTCTACTACTATGGATCCCATTCTCCCCTTTCAATGTATGAGCAAAAGAGTCAAAGGTGGGACTGCTGCTGATAACACATAATAAATTTTGCATATCAACACACTGGATGTATCACATGGAAGGAGAGAGGAAAGAACAGTAACCAGACTATGTTTCAGTGAAGGACAGTTACAAGCAGATCTACCTAAGGACTTTCTCCTTTTTCTTAGTGAAATCTGGCTTTCTCACACCAGACAATGCAGAGAGACAACTAATTACAGAACTGGTTGCTGATTAGTTATGTCAATGTTTGGTAGGGATTTCCCTCTCATTGTTTTAGCAAGTTATATTATTGTTGCCACAACTGATTTTTTTTCTTAACCTACTTTGATGAAGCATGTCACCTTGGTCCTTGGCTCCACTGCTCCCTATATCATATGAATGTAGATAAAGCAGAAAGAAGAGTCACCCTTGCTTGAACAATGGCAGTCTCTTTGCAGGGCCCAAAAGTAGTTGGATTTTCTTTATTCTCCATGTGGAAAATAGGAGAGAGCAATATAGGGAATGTAGAGATATGTAGAGATAGCTTTCTATCATTGTAGGAGGATATGATGATCTGCAAGAGGAAGGCTGCAAGACAGCGATTCATCAAACTGGCAGGAGTAAACAGGGAGACAAAAATGATTAATGTTTCTCTCCAAGTTACAGTGCATTTTGGGGTTCTTTATGGTACGCCAACAGCCAGAAAATTACCCTTTGCAATCACGTGACTTTCCTGATGTGAAAATACTAACAGTGATGATACATTGCTTTTATAAGCTAAAATTCTGCCAAATTAATTTTCAGCCCAGAAGAGATCTCATTGCCTTACTATTTTAATAGATCTATATGACTTCCATCAATAGATGCTTGTTGCCTTAGTCTGTAACAACATGATGTTATAATGAAAAATACATATAATTACTGTTATTTACAACAAATATTGATGGGGTTGTTAAGTTAAGCAATCAGGCCAACTACAGGGGAATGGTTAGTTAACCAATTATCACATTTTCTTAGAAATGAATGCATAAACCTCAAGACATACCACAGTTAAAAGCTATTTCAGTCACCGGAAAACAACTGAAAGACATCTAGAAATGTCTGGAAAAGGACATTTAAAAAAAAATTTACTTCATGCAAGTCACAAGAAAATTATTATCCTAGCTAGGTCACTGACAAGAGATGTTATTAATGATCCCATTGAAATTATTAATGCATTTAACAATCACTTTGCAAACTATAATATTATATCCTGGGAGAATACTGAATCATGCTGGTTACTTGGATGAAGATCAAATAAGCTTAGGATGAAAAGATCAGACTCTGAGAAAGTTGAGAGTACTTTGTGATTAATAAAAACGAAATGCCAAAACTATTTGATTTTCATTTAAATCCACAAAAGTGTTGACTGCACTTTACCACATGATTCAGAATTATACAATAGCTAAGCACATCTCTGCACACACAAAATATTAACATTAATAAAATATAAGCATAAGTCTCCTGCTACAGTTATACACAAATATGATATAGGAATATTGGGTGCAGGTGATGCATAACCATAACCTCTCTTCAGTTCACAAAATGGACCTTATTGTAACACTTTGGTGATACATAACTCTTATAGCACTTTGCAGACAAGAATTTCTTGATCTCTCTGTTTACTTCCCAAGTAGTTTAATGATGAGTAACCTAAGTTTCCTATCTGATCATGTGATAATAAAATATTGTATGCCTACATATTTTATATGGTATCTTACAGCATATGGTAAGACTTGCAGCCTGTTATCCTGTAACTAACCCAATTAAATTGCAAAAGATCTCATTACGTTTAAATATGATATAGACAAGGAATAAGAATTTTTGCTATGAAATAAAAATGTAATAAATATAAAAGAGGTAAATGCTTGAAATGATTCTGCCAAGAATAATTTGAGGATAGTGAAACTTTCTGAGGAAATGAATACTGAACTAAAACACAGTTTTTCTCAACCCTCTTTAGTTCATGTCTCAGTTCCATTAAAAAATTCCTTTGTGCCTAATACCAGCATGGCTTTGGAACAAGTAATCAAAAGGCAGCTTTATGTTTCATATGTCATTCAGAGCACCTCCAAGATGGCATATGCTTCCTGGTTGCAAAGGGCATGGCTAGATGCTCTCCTGAAGTCTCTTCTAACCTCATTTTCTAGAGTATCCAAGTCCAGGAATCCTGTGTCTCCTGTTTTCTTTCTTATTCTTTCTGCTTTGTTACCCAAGCTACTTGTGCTAGCTCAGCTGAGCTACTGCAGATATGTTAGCACAGTCTGTTACCTCTTCATGTATGAAAAGAGACATTCTTCCTATACCATGGTCTTCTCTTATTAATTTACTTTCCCTTTAGGCCTTGCATCATATTTCCTGGAGTCCTAATTAATTACACCCATAAATCCGAAATAAACTTTCATTATTACTCACTCTCATATTACCTGTCCATATATCTCTTACAATTTGACCACAGATCCTGTCCAGGTTAGGTAGGTGGTGATGGAAATATATTATCCACCAAATAGCATTCCATGAGCAGTTCACTTCCCTTTACCAAGTAAGTTAGAGAATGTCTGTCAAATATTTATCACAAGTACTAGAGTTCAACAACCACCACCATGACTGGAATCCTTTCCAGTAGAAGTTTCAAAGGATGGCGGTACCTTGACCAGTTGTCTCAGCTCTTATTCCTCTATGTGGCCCCTCAGATACAAAGGAGGGTTTGGGCATGAAAGAGTGTGAGAATTTTGTATTGTTGATGCGTGCCATGAATCTATTTAGACAGCGAATAGATTATTTCTGTCTGGAATACAAAACAAAACTGGGAAATATAATTATTTAATTCTGCTCATAATATGTATTTTAAAAACCAACAAAATAAGGTTTCATGTTGACTATATCTATGAAAGCATCAGTGGGAATTGATTATTGCTCAGAGAAAGTCTGTTGCAAGGAAGAAGTACTTTTCAGCAGTTAGCGAAACATGCAGTTGAATATACTGTTGAACAGAGATACTACTTAACCACATACTAATTGTCTCCATTGAAATGAGTGCTGAATTAATATTGCAACACTACCCTAAAGCTCACATATAAAAGACAAAAGGTAAAACCTCAGTTCTACAGGTATTTTCCTCCTTCATGCATATACTTTCTACTCATTATCCATTCTTAAACTATAATGAATAGTCAGATATAATTATCACATTTCTGTAATGACAGAGAACCTGCACATGCTAAGACAGTGGCATAATTTGATATTTATGAAATGCTTCTTTATTTATGAAGCATCTGTCTAGAAATCTAATTCCCCCCACTGCAGCATTTCATTACAATTCTAACACAGATGAATAATGAACAAGATTCCTATCTAGGCTATTAAAATTTGAAAAACCAATACCCTTTGATGAATCCAAACCATCACCTCACCCAGCTACTGTATGAAGTTCACAGTACTTTCGTTTATTTTTCTGTTTCCTATTTCAGTCAGAGAGGTTAAAATAGGAAAGCCAAAAGCTGGAAAAGAAACAAAATGAAAGAGAGACAAGGGAATGGGTGTGTGAAATGTTAGGGAGGTTAAATAGCAAAAGGTTCAGATTACAGTGCATAAAGAGGCCAGAGGAATATTAAAAAAATATATATGAAGTTTATAATATCAGACAGCAAATTAAAAAAAAAAAAAGAGAAGCAGCATAAGAACAGATAGACGACAGCTGTGAGTGGGTGAAGAGAGAGAAAGAATAGGAAAGGCCAGATCTTGTTCCCACGGAAGTCAATGGCAAAGCACTCATTGACTTCAGTGGGAACTGGAGAGGCCCATAGTGAATGAAAATTCATTGCCACGAGGGAGGGAAAGGGAGGAGAATTGGCATTAGGAGAAGAATGAACAGGGACAGGGAAAATAAAAATTGATAACAGTGATTGAGGCCCATGGTGACAGTTAGAGGAGCATCCACAGCCAAGGCTGTTACGGAGCTGAAGGTCTGGCTGAGACCCAAACTCAAAAGCCCTCCCAGCTTTGGCAATCTAAGATCCCAGAACTGCGATCTTTGCATCATTAATGATTTTGGAAAGTTTTTTACTAAGTATCATGTCCTGTCACCATTGTTTCACTGTAAATTAATGTAGAAACCACTGGGACATTTTGTCAGGTAAGCTGTAATTGACTGTGGTGAATGGAGTAAGGGTAGCACCAGGAGGCTTTGAGCCATCTTGAGTAGCACAGGAACTGATGTCTATGGTGGAGACAGCTCAGCACTTTCAGACTGATGACCCTGCTTTCAGTCACCAAATATGTTACTATATTTCACCTACTCAGACACTTTTACTAAGCATCTTGTGATACTTGGTGTTCTCCTTAAAGTCATACTTTTAAAAATTTTCCCCCTCTTAGTTGCAGAAAAAAAAGTTTGACCTGAGCATATCCCAAATCTCTCAGAAATCCAGAGACAGATAAAAGGAAACTAGGCATCATTCTTGGAGTGTGTCTCTCTTTTTAGACTGTGAGTTTCTTAATGTTTGCCGTAGGACCACTTAACCTTCTACCCCAAGCCTCGGTTTCTTCACAAGCTAGCAAAGATTTGTTAAACTCACCAGTATAGTATGTGTATCCATTCCCCCCTAGTGGAAGATAATCGCCTTCTGCTACAACAAATTACTTTGTTAGCTCAAGTGCTAAACAGTTGCATTACACACTTTGAGAATCCAAAACCACTGACGACACACATAATGATTCACAACACTTTTCAGGATTGAAGTTTCAGTGGGTTTCTAGTCTAATTTTTGTTCCTGTGTTGCTATTGTAACGTAAATTGCTTTATGAAGTTGTAATGTGCCTGACTTGTGCATATATATGAATACAATCACAATCCATGATGAGACAGTTCTTCCAAGTGAAGCCAGGCCTTATTTGGTGCATGGTGCTCAAAGATGTTCGGTGAATGAGAAAAGCTGTACAGCATAAAAAGCTGTACCATAAAACATAATATTGAGACTGGAACCTGCTGGAAGCTAGAGAACTGGAACATGTTCTCAAGGCTAGGTAAGTTAAAGCTTCCCTGGGTAAAAGGATTCTGTCTCAGCTCCTGTCGCAGTTCTTAGGCGCTGCTGGGGAAGTCAATCTGAATTTTTCTGAATTGGACAAGGTGGTTGCTTTTTTTTTCTGTTGTGCAGTATGAAACCCCACAGCAAGTGTGCTGAGCTCTTACTGCTGTAACTTAGGTCGGTGAGACCGAAGAGGTCTGAAGATGAGCTCTGCTTTTCACTTAGCCTGTTCTTGTAATGTCAACTCATCTATGTCAGACTGGCCACCTTAAGTTCTTCCACTGTTTTAGCTACAGTCTGCTGTAGTTCTGTGATGATAATAACCACTGCTGGACAAGACTGTCACTAAAATAAAATTATCAATATTTTTAAAATATTATGGACAGATTGAAAGGATTGAAATAATGCCAGTAGGTCTTCATGTACATTTCAGCCAGAGCCTACTTCTAATTCTGAGATCCTCTAACACCCTTTTCCATTTCCACCCAAACCTGGAAACACTTCATCTCCATAAAAGTCTCAATTACCTCACAGTGTAAAAAGTATCTAAAATTCTGCTTCTACATATTCACAGAGAGTTATGTCTCTGTAAATAGGGCTTACTTCAATATACATGCTTTCCTCAGCCTGATTGGAATCTAGAAACTCCCACTTATGTGTATTAAAAGGCTTGCTCCCACTGGTTTCTGTTAAAGCCAAACTGGCCAAGAAGGTAGTGCCTCCTTTATTTTAGGTAATAGTCTAGTCAATACAGCATTTCTCAGGGATGTAGGAGATACAGATTCTGTTTCCCCCTTCTTCTGAGGCAAGTCATATTCAGACTTTTGGTGAATGTGAGGAAAAGAGGGTGGAAGCACAGGTTCCTTTTGAAATGATGCCACAACATTAAAGGACAAAGCATTTGAACTTTCTGGACAAGTTGTTAGGTTCCAGGCAACAGTAGGGTTGGATTAGAAAGCCCTGCACTCCCCTGTAGGTTTTTCATATTTTTAAAGCATTCCTTATTAGGAAAAAAAGCAAAATAGATACTCCTATCTTAGGCAGCAGCTGCTCACTCATTTCCTCCTCCATTCTCAACTGAATGTTCTAGCTATTAAATTAAGGAATTACGGTTCATCTTGTCCTCTTTCTTGCCTGATCAAATAAAACTTGAATGCATTTTTGCCCAGTGGAATGGCTGTTCAGTACACATTTGATTCCTCTGTCAGACAGACATGGAAATTAACTAAACCTGGATTTCTAACATGTCAAGTGAATGCTTAACTAGTAAACTATGGCATCACCAACATCTCTCCAACCATACCATCAACTCCTTTGCTGCCTCCTCCTCTAGTCAAAAATGGAAATAGTAATGTTCCCTGCTCTTCACTGAAAGCAGGAACTGAGATGCCTCACCAAGTGTGAGAGATAGGACTCTTTTCCAAAGTGTGAGGCTGTGCCTCCCTGTACTCTTGAATAAGGTTCTTAAGTTTCCATGGTGGAAAGAATTAAACAGCACTTTTGTTTTCAGTAACCCTCAATGTGTGTTTCCTGGACAGCGGTCTACTCAACTTGATGGTCTACCCTCATAGTACTCTGAAATATCTACAATCTCCCATTATATTATGTACGGAGCTTGGTCACATAACTCAAGGGTTCTGGAATCTCACTTTAGGTCACATATTCCTTTTGAAATAATGCAAGAGCTCCATAGTAACATTCCGGTACACAGTAAGAGTTCTATATTAAGGACAGAGTTTGGATGGCACATGATAAATAATGCATAGGGTCATAGATCGAAAAATGAGACTGTGAAAAACTACTGAATAAAGACCAATCTTCAATGAGCTTCATTTGTCATGGCCATTAATGAGGCTGGAGTTCTGTAGGAAAAGTGGGATGTGGCTGTCTAATTAAAAGTGCTATGTAATTGAAACTGGTATCATATCACATGTATGTACAGAGAACAAATTTATGTTGAAACAGCAACTTCGCTGTTAGCGGTTCCTATTTTCTTAATGTCCTTTAGTAAGGGGCTTTTTACATGTCATTTTAGAGAAAGAAAGAAAAATGTTAAAGGTTGATGTAAGGTTAACATGCAGATGGGGAACATCTCTATATGACTACTGAGTAAGAAACAGACAACACGGGGTACTGCCTGCAGATCTTTAGAAGCTGTCTTGATTTCTTTTTTTTCCCAATGATTCAAAAACACATAAGATGACCCATTTATTACAATTAATACACTGTGATAGGGTGTTGTGCTGCATTGATAATCTCATCCTTTTTACAGAGTATTCATTATGCTTAATGAGTTTATTGGCCTGGTCTTGCTTGCTTTATGCACTTTCAAGACTGGTTTTTACACAAGTAGAACTTTTGGATAGTGCAAGAAACATATACACTCATCTAACACATGAAACAGATTTTGAAATCTCCTCATAAATTTTGAGAAGTAAACTGCAACACTGCATACATTGTGATTTTAGCTTAAACCGTAGTACAATACTCTTATTGCCATTGCTTATGCATTTTACCCTAGTCCAGTCACTCTGCAGCCTGTCATTTTTGAATCAAGTGTCAATGATTTCCAGTGGTCTTTATTAACTCTTTTTTGTTGAAAGACCAAAGATTAAAGCTGAGCCTGTGGGGTATTATCAGATGGGAAATATTAATTTACAAAAGCATCTGAACATTTGGAGTAAATGTGAAAACAGAACCATCTGTTATATAAACTAATCCAATAGACTCCATACTTTGTATAGCCAGCTGCTGTCAAGTAACAGATTATGAAACCAAATAATAAATCTTAATTCAAAAAATGTTTCTCCATTTGAAAGGTTTGAGAATTTATGTTTTCTTTCTTGTTTTAATGTAAACTTGATGCAAGTTGGCAGAACTCTCTGACCTGTAGGGGGTCTAGTATTCACTCAGATCCCTATGGGAGGCTGTGGATGAAGTCTCACAGAGGTCAATTGCAAGGCAAGTCTTGTGATACAGGCCTATTCTATGCGTTGGTGCCTTACTCTAATGTACACCATGAGTAATTTCTGGGCATGGTTTTGAGATGCCTACCCCAAGGTGATGAAATTCAAAACAAGAATTGTACTCACCTTTTCTGAGACTAATCAGAATAATGAAAAAAAAAAAATCTTTCATGCAGCCTAGATTTAAATGAATAATTCAGAACTCTATTCAACCTGGGTTGCAGTCCCTGCTAAAGACAAACACCTTTTACCATAGTCAGCATTTAAATGGACTCCAAACAGACAAAGTTTCCCTGTTTTCGATATGCAGGTTACAGCTCTACATACCAGCCACCAGCAGGTTTCTTACAAGATGCCAGATATCACACTGTTCCTGGCAGCTGGTTCAACATATGTAACCTGACAGTTCCTGCATCTACTGCATCTAAGTCTGCCCTTTCCTCCACTCAATGACATGGAAAAGAACCCTTCTCCTTCTAGTTTATGTATATGGTTTGTCCTCCCTACCCACATCACATCAAATGCAAAGAAGCTGTGTGACCCACTGCTCTTCTTTTTATACTGATTTATGTGTGTATCAGCATGACACTCAAAGAGGGATCTCTCTCTCTATATATATATATATATACACAAAATGTATGTATCTATGTATCTTTTTACTGAACAGAACAGAATAAGACAACATAGTTAGGAAGAGTCTCAAAGAAAATGTGTTTCCTAATTACGAGAAGGATTTTAAATTTTGGTTCCTAATATCCCTGTCCAAAATATAGCAACAACTGTTAAATAATATTAGAAGAAAAACTGTATTTTGGTAGCTGCTGCAAAGACATTTTGTTTTCCTCTTTTTTGTCTTCAGAATATATGAGCTATAGATCTGCCAACAGGTATAAACAACATTCTTAGATAGCTAATTATGAAAACTGTGAAAAAAATGAGGGTATAAGTAGATGAGATACTGCAAATTCATGGGGGTTTATGTTGCTTTGGCTTACATCACCATGCTGAAGACTGAGCTAAGCCAACAATCAGATTAAAGAAGGGATGAAACTTTTCAGAGCACTGTGCTGAAACACAGTGAAAAAGGGATAATAATGAAAGATGTTTTTAAACACATTATTTCCTCCTCATCTTTATGTGAGGAACAGTACATTACTTCCCAAGGCCTTTCTGCTGCTTTCAGATATCCCACTTTGAGAGTGACATAATAAGTGTTACGAGCAAAGGAAGCAGACTCTTTTCCTAATGTGATATATCTGATTAAATATGTATAATTGGACAAATTCTACAAAACTTTATAGCTTTCAGTGGAAAAACTATACTGTTAGCAGAATGTTTTTTTCATAACCTCTTTACTTCTCTGAACATACCACAATCAAAGACTGATTAATCTATTCCAGTATTTGCCAAGTCCATTAATCACTCAGACTGCTTAATTCACTGTCCAAGATAGTTTTTGGGAATACAGTGTACAATTGTTTTTCACGTAGGGGAGCACTTTCTGTTGGAGTAACATCACTGGCAATCTGACCACGTTAGTGATTAAGTGATTCAGAATTCTATCATCTAGCCATTTATCAGCCTTTTATATTTCACAATCAGGTATACATTTTTGCATTTCTAGCCTGCATGAATTAGGCACATTCTATGTGGACTTCTCCAAAAGTTTGCATATTCTTAAAAATTCTAAATAGCAAGAAAATTTGTCAATGGAAAACTACTCAGAGACATCTGTTTTCCCATCGATTTATTCAACAATTTCCCATTAGCATGTACACTGAAGGGAGAATAGGCTCTGCAGAATGCAATAAAAATGTGTTTCACTAACTAAATAAATTCCTTTATATATTGTGGCAAGACAAATAAATAACCCTAGAAATTTACAGACAGCTACCTTGGCTGACATTTCAGAGAGCTGGAGCCTTTAGCAATATTTTTTGCTTAACTCCATCCTAGCAAAGCCCTATCTCTTCTCCCAAAACCTCATTTCTCAACTCTCCCCTGCTCTCCTCTTCCAGGCTCACTTCCCAGTTTCTTTCTCTTTTTCCTTCCAAGGTGTGATTGCTCTCTTTGCTCCCCAAAGTCTCCTTCTTGATTGTTTTGCACTGCTTTAATGAGTCCAAAAAACTCCAGAAACTGCATTTACCCTTTTTGTTCCCAAGCACATCTGTCTCCTCCAAGCTTTCTCTCCTGTTCTGACCTTCCCGCACGTCAAGATTTTTTTTTTGCCAAGTTTATTTCCCCTCTTTTTAGTCTGTTTTTATTTCTCTACTTTTTTTCTACTCAGTACACTAAAAGCATGTCACTATTTCTTTTTTTTTGGTCCCTTTACCAGTGACAAGTTAAAGAACTCTGATTTGTAAGCACAATAAAATAGCAGTCATTGTTGCATTTTTTTTTGTCACCCTGGTATGTGCAGGAAAGAGGGATGGTTTTAAAAACTGACCCAATCAAGACACCACTAAAACCAGTAGAAACTTTCAAGCCTCATCTGTGATATCTTATCCATAGTCAGAAATTCATATAGAAGTACCATTTAATCTTATACTTACAATTTCGAATTCAATAATAAAATATTAAATTATTAAAGTAATAATACCTACTTATATAATTAAAATTTGATAATGTGGTATCTCTATGCTAATTCTTACAAGTCTCTTGTCCTATAGATTGCTATTTCTTTCATGTGTACTGTGGCACATGATAAAAATGTAATTTTCTTCTGCCTTTAAAATGAACATTTTTACCTGGTCCTTCACTGATGGACATTATTAAAAAAACTCTGTTAAAGCCTCTACTATTTTGAGCAAAAATAATGTTATAGGCTATTTGCAGGTTACCTTACATTTTAATTTGCTGCTAACAAAGGAATTAATTTGTATCAGAGGAGAGGGGGTTCCTCCCTCTTCCCAGTAATACTAATAAACATTTTGCTATTTAATTCACTAGAGGCAGGATTAGAATGTAGGCCAACACAATAGATATTTCTTATTTAAATTCATTACTTTCATAGTGCTCTATGCTCATTCCTTAGCCAAGCAAAACTACTGACTTCCTGTATTAGGTCCATCTTTATTATGTAGCAGATTGACAGAACCAGAGTGGTACCAGCTATTACTACTGGCAAATAACATTTGCATTCATCTTCCTCTTATTCACAGGATGACTCATTCTGTGTCATATACACTTCATTTTTGATTTATGTAAGACATATATTTTAACATCCTTTCTGAGACTCAATTATTTAATCTATTTTTGTCATTCTATTCATTCGCTTATTCAAGTCATTTTGCATTAATAATCAATCTCCATTCTTCTTCATTATTTAGTATTATTTGGTATGATGGACTGTGTGCCAACTACGACTTCTGGATGAAGCTTCTGGATGACCGACACATTTACTGCTGAAAGTTAAAATATACAAAACTTCAGACAGTGAAAAAAGCAAGATATTTGTAGAAGCACTGTCTAGTTTTGAATATCATAATTGTGACTTAAGCCAAGTTAATAACAACAGTATGCTTTTCCCATCTATCTGTATCCATACAAGAAATAAATATAATCTCCCCAGAAAGTCCATACTGAGAACTAGAAATGTTGCTCACATCAATTTTTTAAATAACTTGTTAGGTGTGTCACAGGGAATGGGAGATGTTACTTCAGCAGAAATTTTATCTATGAAGAGAAAAATATTAAACATCTTATTTACCAATTAGTCAATATACGTGGTCTGCTTTGCCTGTAGAATTGTGGGTTCATGAAAACCAAATAATTCTCCAGAGTTTCAGACTTTTGCTTCACAGACTCTGTGTATTGCTCCCTATAAACAACTGAATGCCAAGACAACCGCCAAAACCTTCTCATGGGCTAGAAAAGGAAATAATATAAGCTTCTTTCAACCAACCACCCTAAACATGCTTCTCTGCTACCTAAATACCCAGCCAATTCCTCACAACTCCAGGAAAAAGGTTTAGGCTAAAGTCTCATGCAATGTTTCATGGAACAGCATTCTGCCTTATCAGACACATTTTCTGATAGTTTCAGTCATGTAGGTCATGACATTTTATGCAGACATACTAGTCTACATTTCGTGTGGATAGTGTGTGGAAGGTATAGTTCTTGAAAGTAATTTCAGAGAGTCACAGAACTGTTGGGGTTGGAAGGGACCCCTGGACATTGTCTATAAATCTGCTAACAGTATCAGCTGCTCTTCCCTCATCTACACCCTTCTGGTCTGAGCAGGGTCAACTGAAGCAGGTCACTTCATAATATATCCATTCAGGTTTTTAATATCTCCAGGGATGGAGATTCTGCAGTCTCTGCAGGAAACCTCTTCCAGCCTTTGAACACTCTCACTATAAAAACCCTTTTTCTTATATTTAATCTGGATATACTGTGGTTTAGTATGTTTCTGTTGCTTCTTATTCTTTCACAGAATATAATCGAGAAGTCCAGGACTAGAATGGAAAAAGGGAAACTCTCATCTTGCTCTACATGCTGGCAATGCTCTGCCTAATATAGCCCAGGATGCTGTAGGCCTTCTTTGCCACAAGTGCACATTCTTGGCTCATGGTCCATTTGTCCACCATGATCCCCAGGTCTTTTCTGCAAAGCTGCTTGGTCTCCAGCTTGTGCTGCTGAATGGGTTTATGCCTTCCCAGGGGCAGGACTTTACATTTCCCTTTGTTAGAAATAATGAGATTCCTGTTGACTTATTTCTTCAGCCTGTCAAGATCTCTCTGAAAGGCAGCACAACTATTTAGCATATCAACCATTCTAATTTTGCATCATCCACAAACTTGCTATGTGTGCACTCTGCCCCTTTATCAAGATTGTAAGTGAAGATGTTAAACAGTATTGGCTTCAGTTTCCAGTCCTGGAGCACACAAATAGTGACTACCCTCCAGCAGGGCTTCAGGCTGCTACACTTTGATTCCAGCAGTTCAGCCAGTCTTCAGTCCACCTCACTGTCTGTTTATGTTGTCCAAACTTCATCAGTTTGTCTATGCAGATATTATGGGAGACAATGCTGAAAGCCTTGCTAAAGTAAAAATAAACAATATCAGCTGCTCTTTGTTTTTGTCCGTCTTAAAACCAGGAGTGTCTTTGCTGTCTGCCAGGCCTTAAGAATCTCTCACAACTGCTGTGACTTTTCAAAGACTTTTTAGAGCAGTCTTGTAATGACATTGGCCAGATACCTCGGCACTCTTAAGTGATAATTTCATCAGCAGTGTTACAACACATTTAGAAAACACTATCAAAGCATTCCCACAGCTAATTGGTATGTATACATGAAAAACAAATCTTGAATTGTGTGACAGATTTGTTTTCTGATTTACGTGGCACAGGTAAAGAATTTAAATCTACTTCAGATTATTCTTTCACTAGACACTTTCAGCAAAGCCAGTAATTACTTATTCTTTGTATTCTTCCCAAGATTTTAGTAGTATCACCTGAGTTCAAATAGATCATGAAACAAAAGCAGAAGAAAATTCATTTCACTAAATAGGTGTCATTTTTTCTAAAGTGTCTGTGGTAGGAAAGGACTAGCTACGTAAACAGTCAAGAAGAGATAAGGCCAACTTGGCTGCTGCAGGTTAACGGTTAAGAAGGTAAGCAAATAATTGAGTATCATGTTAGCAGACTTTCACTTCTCATCCAGAAAGGGTGTAGCTGGAATAAGTAACTACTCAAATCTGTGAGCCTCATTATGACAATGCTGGCCATTGTTGGAGATTGCCTTCGGCATCAAAAATATAGTTCTCTATACGCTCTAAATTATCTATAACAAGGTGTCAAATTTTAAACCCAAAAGAATATCCTCCTTTTTTTGACACCATCCTGTATGAAGCAGCTTCCTAGAAAAGGCTTGCTAATCCATCATTAGCCTAATACAAGCATCTCAAAAATATATGTATTGTGAGCAGAGCCAAATATTTTTCTAAGGCATTAACAGTAATGCCTTCAGCACAATGATTTCCAGTTCCTGCATTTTTCCCATGTCACTGTTTTCCATAACTCTATATCTATTCGCTTTCTGGCTGCTTCCACAACTGGAGTTAAAAAACCATTCATCACTCTTGGTGACACCAAGGAAACCAGCAATGATACTGATAGTCTTTTATGGAGGTATATATTGTTTTTCCTGTTTAAATTCCATGATTCTAGTAATCCAATAAAATGCACCACCATTAAGAACACTGGTTTGGTTTTTTTAATTACTGTATATGCATGTAACTCAGCTCACTATGTAAATTCTACCGAAGTTTTTAGAGTATTCAGGATCTCTCTCAATAAGGACTCAGACACACCACCAAGTTGCTTGACAAATTATCATATAACACACTATCTTTGTTTGCCAGTTCACCCTTAGACAGAAACAGAGAAAGTACCGTGACTTAGCTCACTGCACAAAGAAAAACAGCTTAAACGGAGACTCATTTTTGCTCACTCTACAGACTAAGAAGACCCACTTACACTTGATACAGTTCAGCTGACAGAAAGCAGCATGCTAACAGACCATAACCTGGTATAAAACCAAGGGTGATGGAGAAACACTAACAGTATTGGACCTTCAGTTCTGCAGAAGATACAGGGCGTTCGCTGCTGTTTGAAAGCTCTGTTTATTTTTGTGCCTTCTGCAATATTTTGTGGAGAAGGAGGTGTCACCCAAGATCTTTAATTAGCTAAAAGTAACTAAAGTAGTAGCCTGGATTGCGTTCTGTGGCACAGAAGAGTAAGACTGAGGGTGCCAGTACTCAAGCAACATATGTGTATATACACACACACACTTAGGAATGACAGTGGCTATTTAGTGATTGGAGATTAAATACACCGCGTAAAAACATTTGCCCTCTTTCACATCTTTCTGCTGAGGTATTATTGAACTCAAGTATCTCTGTGATCTTTCTGGTTAACACTATATGTAAAGAGTTCCCCACAAGGAAGAATATTCCATACATGATCCTAGCACAATGTAAGCTAGCAAATACGTAATAATATATTATGGTGTTCTAAAATGAGAAATTGTTATACATTTCAAGATCATTGAACCAGTTCAATTAATTTTGATTATTCCTTTACTAATTTGAGGGGATTCTAAAAGTATTAAAGCTTTTAAGTTCTGTTTGGCTAAAATTTCACACAGTGGTAGGTTAAACCTTTTCAATGATCTCAGGATTAGCCTTAGCTTTCAAAGCTCATACAAAGGAAAGTTCTATAGTTCTTTCATCTGCGATCTTATTTTCTTTAGGATTATGAGATAATGCATCTGGAACAACATTCATTCATCCAGGTTTGTGGTTTAGCTGAAAGTCAGTCCAAATTCCTTTAATCATAAATGACATCTGGCTAAACATGCACTTGGGTCAAATTTAGACCTCATCCACTATAAAGGGCTGTTATTAGACAGCATGCTCAACTTGACACCTCCCAAACAGAGGGATAGACACATGCTCAGTCCGCACCAACACAACAAGTTAAAGCTACGCATTCGATTTTTTGTTGTTCTGTGTGGTTCAACATTTCCTTTCAACAGCCTTCAAGTTTTATTGTCAAAAGCTTTTATGGCATTTGTATGGTGCTTGCCAAAAGAGCTTACACTCAACAATGCTTAAACCTATACCTGATGCCTCCTAGTATCATTCAAATCATAAATCAGAACTCCAGAGTGTTAACTAGTAGTTCCTAAAGTAAAAAGCATGTTGCAAAATCTGAGCAGGCAAACAATCTATAAAAGGGAAAAAAAAAAGTGCAAACTAGTTTGATGGTAGAAAACATACCAGAAAGCCTGTAAATCAACTAAAATTCAGTTGTACTTTGGTCAGGCTGTAACAAAACTAATGCTATGGGTCCGCTTGCATTAGGTATTTCAGATGAGCCTTCTTAGTGACAGGTCTTAGGCTCTTTCATTCGTGTTACCCATTTTCATGTACAGATGCACATTGACCTTCTCTCATCATTATTTTCTTTGAATCTGAATGAGACACTGAATTTAATCTCATAGATCCTCCAGGGCCTGGAACTGGTCTGTCTTGCTTATATTTTAAATGGTTCATACAAAAAAATTCTTTCTGATCCGGAAAAACTGAAAACTCTTTCTGCATCTTACATCACTGCATAACTGAAGACTAATATATGAATATAAGCTTAAAGAGGATCAATTTCAGTCCTCTCAGCTACTTAATGATATTGGCTATAACACTATTCAGTTGAGTGAAGAGCATGAGAAGTGTAAAATGGATGGCTGAATCTGTCCAAAATACAGATGTTAGACTCCTAGTGAATACCTATGCTGTTATGTGAAGTACTATTGTTAATTTGTTTTATGGATGTTTTTTCTTTCATGTTAGATTTAATTAATATTTCAGCAAGACATTGAAGATGCACTATCCCATTTTAAAGCAACATAAAACTACATCCTCGCTGTCATTCCTCGTAGGTTAATTACACCACTGTTCCCATGTCTCAATCTTTCCCCTTTTTCTAACCATATTTCAGCTATCACTTCTTCAGTGGTCATACCACACAAATCCATCTCCCATTAGGCTTTGAGCTTCAGTCTTAATAGTAACTGAATATAAGAAGAAAACAGAAAACTATATAGCAAGAGAGGAAAAAAAAAGGTGCCATAGATCCACCATAGGAAGAGCAGAAGTGAAAATTAGATAATTTTATTTAGGTTTTGTGGGTTTTTTTTGTAACATCCAATTCAGTTTGACTATGGCCAACCCTCAAGCTATTTCTACATTTCTCTGCTTCTGAAAATATGCTTTCATTTGAACATGCATATTTTCTATTCCTTGTATGCTCTCTACTTACTACTACTGCTTTTTAAGGTGGTTCTTTATGTTATTATGTTTACAGGTCTTTCCTAGTCCTTTTCCATAGAGCATGTTTTTAACTGCCTGCTCTTCCCTTTGGCTCTGAACTGAAAGTAACACCTACACTGTTGATGGCTTGGTCATGGTTTTATAACGACTCCCAGCTCTTTGTCCAGGAGATTTTCTTTCTAGAGCCTTAACTTGTTTGTTCATTTTTCTATTGGTCACAGATGGAAAAGTCTGTAATCCCAAATAACTATACAGTAATTAATTTACTAACCACATCACCTTCTGTTAGCATGTGATTCTCACTTAGCATTCTCTTACTTCCTTAAAGAGAAGCTTCAAGCTGGCCCAGCACCTATTTATAACAGTTTTCAGTACATTAAATTTGTTAATACTGCAAATAGAGCTTCACATGGAATGAGGACTGCCCAGGCAGTGTCATTGAGAATCAGTACTTTTTTCCCTAAACTTCTGTTTGAGTTCCTCATGTTGCTGAATGAAAAACAAACTGATTTCTGAATGAACCATTTCTAGAAATTCATCTAATAGTGTTTGGAAGGAAAAAAAATTCGGTCTAACATATAGAGTAAAAGTATAGATGTATACGGGTCAGACTATTTTAACCTGAAATGATACAGAAGTATGTATCTTTAGTGAGTTAAAATGCTTCCCTGTAAAAATTAGTAGCTTACACAGAGTTAAATACCAGCCATCTAACGCTATGAACATTAAGGCTATGAACACATTCTTTAGCTCAAATTCTCTATCTTTTCTTGTCAGTATGATTAAAGGCTCAGATTCAATGTTACTGATGTCAAAGGAACTTTAATTTTCCTTTGATAAACTGACAAAAAAATCATTTCTTTAATGTTAATCCAAAGGGCACAATGTTATAATGGACTCCTTGTGATACACCAAAACATGTGAAAATCTGTTCTTATCTTCAGAGACCTTTACCAGCAGCCACTACAATACCCTGCCAGATACATGCAGTGGATTAGTCTGGAGCAGTTAGCTACCAACACTTGGTAGTTGTTGCTATGGTGGGGAGAGAGGTATATATAATTTCCCATACTGAGAGTAAAATAATAGTTGGTTCAGAATCAATCCAGGTAGAACAGGGAGCATACGAAAGTAAGGAGAACCTGAGGCCCTGCACATTAAGGACATCTTCTCCTAACGGGTTGGGGGAGTGTGAGGGAGTAAAGGTGTTTGATTTCTAGGTTCCAGCAAATTCACTGCTTTTTATCTCACTGTTCCGTCACAGTTGTGTGGACAGATGCGCATGTAGCCTTTAAACCTTTGTGCAGAGTAAGTCAATAGTACTGCTATCATTACAAGGGAATTAAAGGATACAAAGTCTATAGCAGAAGTGAAAAATGGAGTGTTATCTTCATTATTCTAGGCCAGTGTTATAAGGTAGGAGCACCTTTTTACCCTCTTACTGCCTGGTCTCCCTAAATACATACATACTCCAGAAATGTACATATCCTCATATCCTGTTGATATGTACATGGTACATGCAACACTTATCTATATTTTAATTTGTTTCCTCTGATATTTTGTTCCTGGATTCATTTAAGAAGAAACATAACATGACAGAAACTGGGCTCAAAAGAATTCACCATGTCTGTATCGTCACCAGAATGAAATGTCTCTTTCTGCTATCCCTTGTTCCCATTTTCATTCAAATTGGACGGAAGAAACAGCCCTAGCAGATTCGGCTCATCAGCTATATTGCTGGTAAAAATCTGTTTGGAAACCAGATTCCTCCACATGAAAATGTGTGTGTTAATTAGCCCCTTTTGTGTCAGCCTGTTTCTGAGCCAAGTCTGAAGAGTCATTTGAGGGCACTGAATGTCTGTTCTGAAGGGAGGCTTAGGTGATTGAGAGTGTCATGACCACTTGAAAAACTTTCTTCAAGGATGAGAACTTTTCTGTTGGCAACATGTTATCAGGAACATCTAGTCCAGCACCATCAAGGATTTTTCCGTTTATTTTAAAAACATGCAGACACTACAACTCCTTTTGGTTGTAGTGATACAGGGAACTGAAGGCAGAAATAAAAATGTTCAGAGAGAGAGACTGATTTAATTAAATGAATTTCATCATGAATAAGTGCCTGGACTCAAGTGCCACAAGTTTACCTATCAACTCCTGCACCACCTGTAATACTCTTAAGCACAGAAGAAAGCCAAGTAATACAACTCTGGCTTATGAGTTCCAGTCCTTGTTAAGAAGGCTGGCAATGATTAACTGAGGGGTGCTGGTCAATCTATTAGAAACAGAAAAAAAAAAAAAAAGTCCAGGTGTACCTGCATGATATGGGCCCATTTTTACTAAAAGAGTGGTCTTAAATATCTTCCCGTTTTGGCTTTTGTGCCCAATAAGGACAATATATTCCAAACCATCCTGACTTCATTGGCTCATATAGGGCCCCAGTCCTCTGGATTGAACCAGAGTGAGCAAGGAAAAACTGTCCCATTTCCTAAGAAAACCAGCTAGTTTCTTCATTCCCTTCCCCCACACTAAGCCCATGAACTCACTCTATCTATCTTTCCCACAACTCATCTCAAAGAAGGGTTATTTTTTTCTTATAACCACCCCAAACTGCATTTCTGAGAGGACATTACTTCCTTCCATTCTCAGCAATTTCAGAGGCTGCCAGAGGCTGCCCCTCTTCCCAGAAGTCACTCACAAAGTCAACAAGCAGTTTACCCTCTAACTGTTTTGATGTTGGCCTGCCTTCCAGCAATTCTCAGTTGGCACATAGTCTCCTGCAGACTATAATCAGCTTGGCACATATTAAAACAGCCATGCCAGTGCTAGGGCCAGAACGAGTCAAGTCAACTGCTGTGTTGCAGTTACAGTTTGTCTTGTTACAGTTTCAGCAGCACACTCAAGACCAGATTCTCCAACTGCGCACATTGTTTAGCACTTCAAATCTCCTTTATGTGAAACTGAGAGCACTGCAGTTTTAATGTCAAGAAATAAACCTTCAGAGAGCTCTCCACCAGCACACATTGAATTATTTACACATCTTAGATAATCTGTGCTCCTGTTAGCCCACCCCAGTATTCCAAAACATCATACTTAATACAGCATTGCCCATCCTGCCCCAGTCTTATATCAGACTGTTAACCCCTGTACCTCTACACAAGATATACACCTTCTAAAAACCCTGCTGAACAGGCCAAACTCATAAAGCAGGCATTTTTTCCCTTTGGAGACAAGATATTCACAAATAGAAGAAGGGTGTGATCATGAGCTCAGGGACAAGCAAGAGGAAGTGGACNCAGCAGAGAATTCAACAGTCTGTACAACAGAGAAGGCTAGTGGCCCTCATTCTTTGTCCAGACAAAGAGCTTCTTCCTTCCACAAACACATGTTGTTGTTAGAGGATGCTTTTTTTTCTTAAGTAGTTTGCCACTACATAACTCATATTTAAATTTTATAATTTTCCCCAAACTGCAAAAATTCATTAACACTGTGTGAAAACATCCAAACAAAGCAGCCCATCAAGGACATGAACATGTCACAGTGCTTCTGTAAAAAAACAATGCTTAATCTGACTGTGATGAATATGGGTAGCCTTCTTACGTACATTCTGACTGTACTGGCAAAAAACATATTCTACTTTGGGGGGGGGAGGGTGGGAATGTTTGAATTTAACAATAGCAAAAAAAAGTCTGTCTTCAGGTTTCATTACTTTTTAAGACTTTTTCCCCTTTACTAGCCTTATGTAAGGCTAAGAAAATCTGCTTAAATTGGAAAGCAGATGTTACTTTCACACTTAAACAAAAAAAACTAGTTTTGCTACTTACAAAAATACTGTATTATTCTGGCCTAATGCCCAATATATATTGATACAGATGATATAGTTTCCTTACCTTGCAAGAGCAGTGTCTGCCACGATTAAAGTCTTCACTGCATTGAAATAAACGGTGACAGTCCATGCTCTCCCTACGGGCACTTTAAAGAACTCTGTAGTCCTGAGTGATCCCTATAGCACTCTCCACACCACCAGTCCACCTGCTTCATAGGCAATACCATTGTGCTTTGAGAGAACCAGAGGAAAAATCTGCAGATATGTGGCAGCTGTTCCATGTAGCTTAATTCCTTGTAGTCACAGTATATGATGGTAACACGGACGTTCACAATGCATGTTCAGAACAGCCAAGACAGAGCTGGCCAGAACTCTGGTGCTCTTGGTGCAGCAAAGAAAAACTGGCACTTGACTACAAAAAGCACTGTCCAAATATGCTGCTAGCTCTCTTCTTCCACAGGCCAATGCCAAACTCAGCAACACCCCCTCACCATACCTTCATCTTTTACATAATCTTCATCTTTTTGCTCTTCTAACAATTGGTTCCTGGTTGATATCATTCTGGCCTCGCCCACCAGCCCAACCACAACCACCTGGGGGAAGGCAGGACCTCACACAGGTGGGCCAGGTTCTCCCTCTGGGGCCTGGAGCTATTTGGGGAACAAAACATTCTGCTACGTTGTGACTCATCCATAAATCAACTCCAACTTGGGGCCCACAGCCCAGGCCCCAGCACTTCACCAAAAGGACACAGTCCTCAAGACACGGTGACCAAATGTGTCACTTCCTTGGCATCTTCTGCTTCTTTCCTCACTCCTCTCCAACCTTGTTAGTCGTGACTAATCGGAACATGCAGTCATAGAAAGATCACTGGCAATGCTGAAGAGGAACAGTGAGAAGGCTCCTTTATGGAAAATTGCATGATGGGCCACAGAGTGTTTGCAAAGTAAGCGAAGAAGACAGCAAGTGTCCTTTCAAGAGGTGCTACAAGAGACTGTATCTCAAGGTCATTCTGTGAACATTAATGGTGTGGTTGAAAATTATGGGATATTCATTGTGGTCTTGCACATGTCCTCTGCCTGAGATATACTTACTGGGGAGACCCTTTGGAGAAATGTAGAGGAGCTACTTAACTGTAGGAACCTAGGACCTATAAATACCTTCTTTCCTTTCTTGAGCTTGCCCTAGTGCAGGAGAGTTTCTGGGTGATCATACCTTTTCCTCCTGCAGGGAGGAAAAGTCCCAGAAAAAGGTATTTCTTACAGCCCATTGTAATGACTAAAGATATTTTACAGCTACTACTGCAACAGAGATATGTGAATAATGTTTACCACCTCCTAAGATTCTGATTCCTTTCTTTCCTGAAGTTATAACCCTTAAGATCAATGTTTATTTAACATTATGAACAAGCCTGGACACCTCTGTCTAACGTAAGTCTAGGAAAATATACCCATGTTGAATGTCAAGTTTCTCTTGGAGGAACCTTTGAAATGTAAGCAACTAACAAATAAATGCTGGTTTTTTGTTAATATAGGTCACTTAATCTTACAGTTTATCAGAAGTCAGGCATTTAATGGTATGCTTGAATCTGTGTGTGGTTTGCTTTCTTTATCCCTTTTGATACTTTTGGTATTAGCTCAATTTCAGAGTTCCTACGAATTTACTGTAAAAGATCTGTTTGACAATGAGAGAAGAAGTTGCCAGCCATGCCAATTATAGTGATTTTGTGGTGTGGGAGTTTAGGCCACTGGGAACTAAAGACCCATGCCAGAAAAAGAAAATGCTTTTCTAGAAATCTCTGTTTCTTTCACAGTTGTATTCACATATCCAATTCAAGCTATGGCTTGCTAGTATGTTATCTAAAGAAAGAGATTATGTTTGCATTAGAACTTTTCTGAGTAATTGATGTTAAGCAGGAACACAGAAGAAATTTATTTTTTTTTTTTGCCTAGGAAAGTAACATCTGGAACAAATAGAGTCTTTAACAGATTATCATTAACACAATTGTGTTGTGTTCTCTAAAAGCTATTAAAAAGTGTTAACATGGTTACATCATGAACTTCAGCTGGTTCTTATAACACATGAATCAATTCAAACCAGAAATGTTCACATAATGCATATTTAAAATATTGTATTGTAAAACATGATTTTGAGAACATTTTCATTAATGTTAGCATTATTTCCCAGTTCTAGCAGTTGATTTGAGGGGAGAATTCACTACCAATATCACACTGAGTATTTAAGTATAAATGCAAACATGTTTACAGTTCTGTAGGTAGTAAGCCAGCCATCAATCAGTTTGGATGTAAGAGACAAAACAATATTTTTTTTCTTTTTATCAAGCCATTCTCTCTCACCTGTTATTCAAACACTGCCTTTAAAAAATAATCACACAGGATCCCAATCAAATACAGACTTAATTAGTTTTGAAATAAATTAATAAATATTCAGAGTCAGTATGTGTCTTGAAGGATCTGTAAGAATGTTAAAAATGTCTCCCTGTGCAGAGCCCCAGTGGAACATAACTGCTTTTTTTTTTCTTTCCACTATGCACAGCATGATGTATCAGTGCAAGACAGGAAGGAAAGGAAAACATAAGTGTCTGTAACTGCAAGGATGAAATCAGGGACCTAGGACATATCATTAGCATCTGCTAAAACCTTATCTTTTGGCAGCAGTGTATGCCTTCACACCTTAATGGAGAATAACAGTATCAGCTAAGCCATTTCTTTCAGAAGACAGACCTTCCCAACTAAATTGTGAGAACACCTTATTTAGTTTGTTGTATATAGTAGTATGGTAGACAAAGGCCATGTGCCTGCTGAGCTGCAGAAGGATTTCATGTGTTCGGAATGAAAGCTGCTTTAGTCTTCTCAACTCACCTGACAGCCATGAAAACCCAGCAATAGTTAGTAAGTTCAAGTAATTAGCACACAATACCTCTGGATCACGGGAGATTTTTACATACAAGGTCATGTAACGGTTGCGTCTGGGAAGACTGAGCCACATAAAAATTACGAGAGGCTGTTTCCTAGGCAATATTTCGTCAATGAGGTTCCTGCGACTACATATGGACAGCGAAACCGAGAAGCACTTCTAAGTTCCCCAGCTGATGTGCACATCTGTCCACACCCTGAGCCTTGAGTCATGACCTTAGCATGCACCTTTTGTCACTGTAATTTCCAAAGAAAGGTGGTGCCTAGGTTGGTCACCCTGTAAAGTGTAGAGACAGTCTCCAAAAATAACATTGCTGGTAAGTATGGCACTGAACACAACCATACAGAGTGTTTTCCCTGTCTTTGGACACTACATACCATGTGCAGCCACAGAGAAGCAATAATAATTTTACTAAATGGTAAAGAGGTACCACTTTAGAGGCAGGAGGAGTCAAGTATGAGCAAAAGGAGTGAGTCTCATGCTCAAAACCCAAGAAATGACATGCTTACTATTCAGATGGATGTTTTGCAAGACTGGAAAGTGGTCTTGGAAGTGCCAAATGTGGTCATTCATGTATCCTCGAGTCCATTCTTTTATTAACTTGTAATTACATGACCACAGAGTATTTCCCCTGTATAATTCCTTCTTCATTCAGGGAAAAAAAATGAGTGTACGGTGGGGTCTGATCAAAAGATTCAGGTGCAACTGTAATTTTTTTTTTCTTTTTTTCATATCAAGTGCTTGATTTTTCAACCCTAAAAATATTTTCCTTTAATTTAGAGGGGAGGGCATGTTATTTTTATATAATATCAATGTTATATATTCTTCTAATGAAAGAAATGCTGGCAAAACAGATAAATGTTTCAGTAATGACCTGAACAGTAAATTCACATATATTTCAATGTGTCTGGAATCATATATATCTATCACAAAAAGAAGTAGCCAGAAAAGCACATAGCATACTTTTGTTTCCATATAAATAATACGTGTTTATAGAATAAGAAGAAAATTATAAAAATTATCATAAAAATTAGAATAAAAGAAACAGAAATCTAACACATCTATCAGAGTGCTGTAATCTTCTACAAAAAGATTCAAAGGTAATTTTTAAAATTAAAAAAATGCAGCTAATTCTAAGCCAGTATGTTCCAATCTTGCTAGAGTTCATGGATCAATGATTAGTACATTCGGTTTTAGGGCTTCTAATACTATATAAAAATATTCCAAGCATACATGACACAAGGCTTCAAACAAAACTCGCTGTGCCTGTTAAAATTTGCTCAGGTTTTGACAGGTTAATTTTGTACCTGCAGTCTTTGTACTAGTTCATGTAACAATTGCCTGCATCCCTCTAATGTTATGAAGAATAAAATACTATGTCTCCTTCTGCAACCAGTATAAAACCACATCAGTGCTGAATTCTGCTCTGCCTCGTTCAGCTGAAATATGATCTTGTGTTTACAGCTGATCTGGCTCAGACTTGTGTTCCTGAATACACCAGGAGTTTATAGATCTGGTATTAATGATTATAAAAACAGTTCTTAAAATCTGCTAAATATCTGAAGAATTTACCAAAAGACAGATCAATATTAAAAAAAAACACATACAATTTGCAAATTATGCTTGTATGTGTGCTTTCTTTTAAGTCAAAAGACAAAATAAGGGAAATAGAAATTTATAAAGAAAGATAAAACTTTTAAGTCAAATAATAAGCTAATATGTTTTGTTCCACTGATAAAATGTGCTATACATCCTGTTACACTTTTCAAATTTTAAGGGAAAACACTGGTGTTGAGAGCATCTCAAAACTGCAACAATATTCAGTTCTTTGCCATAATGATGATGCTGTTACCTATAAAAAGAAAGATTTTTAAACAGTAATATTTTTCTAAAAAGGCAATAATAATCTTCGAACTATAAAATATCTTAAGTAACAGAAAAACATACAAGAAAAATATTTAGCAAAGATGTGATAGCTGCAAAAGCAGACAGAAACTGGAAAGTTCTGATTAAATAGCTAACACAGAGTATGAAGTGAATGTGTTCTCCTTCTCTTAATCTTTTGTGAGAAAAGCTAAAATTCTAAACAATGAAATAATTTGGCTTAAGACTTTTATTCCTCTTTATCATCTAAACTTCTAACCCATGATATTTCTCGCAAAACTTGCCCCTCTTGGACAAAGAAAAAGCATGTTTTCTTACTTTGGGTGTGTTTTCATGTTATAAAACCTTTTATATTAATGATTACTTAGTTTATTTTCTTAAAAAAGACCTAATATTCTACACAACAATGAAGAAAAAGAGGTTAAACTGTTACAGAAAGGGTAAGTAAGATTCAAATTGATCTTACCAATCTTAAGTGGTAACCACCTATCAGCACCAAACAAAGTCAACTCAGCGCTGCAGGGGCTCATTAGCACTGAAAAACAACCCAGACAGAAGCCTCTTTGCCAGCAGGTTTTTTTTCTGCACAGGGACATGGCTCAACCATAGGCAAGTTCAAAGACTGGAAAAAAGTTTCATGCTATTTAATCTGGTTGTAGAATCAGGACCCTATTCTATAAATCAGCCACATGTACATATTTAGACTAAGGATTATTTATTAAATTGTTCCCTATACATCCCAATTCATACATAGCTAGCCATCGGTGTCTGGCACCTCATGGGATGCAATTCCCTTTCCAATTATATTTCACTGTTTTCAGGTATATTACTCTTCGCTTACATATGTTTAAATGACAGCATTGCTTTCTTAAACAGGTCGAGTAATGAACATAATCTTTTATCATACTTTAATATTAGTATTGTTTAAAGAACAATTCCAGAATCAGTTTTGCAAAGGAGGTCTTTGACAAGAACACTTGTGAATGGTGTAAAAAAAGAAAAAAAAAAAAGAGAATAAGTAAAAGGAAGCATCTGTTGGGAATTCTTCCAGCTATGCTTAACACTTTTGGAAGATGACAGAGACAGAGTATGCACAGGGCTAACACAGTAACTTGTCACTTCTTATAAACATACAGAGGTGTTTTTTGGCCACAATGATGTTTTCCGAAAAGTACATTATGTGGCTTGCTCTGTTTTCCCTCTATGAATCTCAAATACATTAGAAAACATTTCAGAATTATTATTCCTGTTTCACAGACAGGAAAATATGGAACTTATTGGAGAAATGGCTGAAGTGGCTCACAGTAATTCAGAGGTAGAAATGATAATAAGAGCCAAGTTCAATACAACCATATTTAAGATCTGTTAGAGATCAAAGATGCATCTTTGTTTCTTTTAATGCATTCATATACAGGATGCCCTGAAATCCAAAACCACAAATTTGCAAAATCAGTCTCAATGGCCTAAGCTGCCATTACTTTTCAGAATACCTAAAAACACATCCAATGACAAAATAATGTTATCAAAGACAAAGCAGATGAAAATAAAGGGTGAAAAATAGATCAACCTTACTAAGCAGATATTGTTTGGTACCACCGAACCCATATAGCAGTTATGGTAGATTCAATCCTATTTTGATAAATGTAGAGCCTTATTCTGCTATATTACAACATACTTTATGTTTTAAGATTGAAAGAGGGAAAGGAAATCTGATTTGGTCATTTGATCAAATGATACCATTTAAGAAGATAGCTGAAGAGATGGTTACAGTATAGATTGACGTCTGAGCTTTAAATAACACTGCTTAAATCTTTATTACAGAGAAGAACTCACGAAACAGAGTCAATATAGCTTTTATTTAGGGCAACTTTGTCATTTGCTGGGGTCTTCTTAGTAGTTCAACAGTTAAATGAATTTTTTGGTAGTTTCTTAGTGAAAGTATAGTTGACTAAAATCTAAAAGCTATAATTAGGGGAGGTTGTTCATGGGTTTGGGTTATTTTTGCATTAGCTTTTAATGTTTTAAGAAAAATAAACTGAAGTACCATTGTAACTAATAGGCCAAACTACAGGTGACCAATGTATCCATAACTTCTATTCGAAAACAGAAATGAAATTGTCAGTGAGAGGGGCTAGTCTTTGAAGGTGCTGAATATACTGGCTTCAGTCCACAAAATACTGTGTAAATTTTATGAGATAAGCCCCTTCTGTGTAGTAAATCATGGGAGTGAAGAGAAATGAACCCAGAAGAAAGAGTCCTAAGCAATGCAGTAGGAGCCAGATTCATTGTACATTAAATAAATTAAAAATGGACTAAGCAGATGTTCTTTTTGTTTTGAGACATCTTATTTCATTTCCAAATAGTGTTTGTTTATAAGTACAGACTTCAGAAAGTATTCCTTATTCTAACTCATGTAAAATCTCTTTAGGCCGATATTAAATAAATGGGTATTTTTGCAATGTGCTCACACTGTTTGCTTTGTATGGAAATATGCAACCTGCTTGTGATAAAATTTACATTATTCCATTTGTTCTATTTTACAGCTGTTTCTGAGTCAGCAAACGAAAAAATCACACATATGCATTAGCATTCATATGTCTAACTTATTGAGAAAGCAAGATACTGCTAAATATATCTAGTGGGCTGTATTTTATAAAAATCTATGATCACAGATTAACCCTTGAGATGACTCAGGAAAATTCAGTAATCCCTACGTGTCATCTAAGTGTGGAGGTAATAGTTTAGGAAATGAAAGGAATACCTAGGGCCATAGATCTTTCTTCCTGTGATACAGGCATTTAACTGACTCACGGAAATCATCCTTCATCTACAAGGAAACTATGCACTTATATGTGAACACCATCCTATCACAATTCCCACTTGTGTTTTGCTTTCTTTCTGTGCATGCAAACATAGAGCCTATGCAGTCATATTTCTCAATTTTCTTTCTTTGTTAATTCTGACTTTTTGCTTCTTTTAGGAATAAGAAAGCAAGCAACTTTTTGGAGCAAAGATGATCTATTCAGCGCTTAACATTGGGAAAGGGAGAGCAATACTACGGACAGCTGAAACTGGGAATTTCCAGTTTAATGGAAAATTCTGGTATTTTGATTATTCTGAATCAGAACAAACTATTTCAAAATTTCCCACAAAACAGAAACTAAAAAAAAACCCTAAAAAAAGTGCTTTCAAAAATGTTGAAACACATTTTGCTTGAGCTTTTTAGTTTTGCTTAATCTTTTCATATTTTGTATTTTTGTTTTATTAGTCATAAGTACATGTCATCTCATGCCACTTAACAATAATCAGTAATTTCCATAATATATTATATATTTTTTAAATTTAGTATTTAATTTGTGAGAACAATATATCCAATAGTTGATGTATATTTCATTTGAATAGGAAAAAAAGTCAATATTTGGCTTTGTATTATTTTTAGCAGCAATTGTTTATAAAACCTAGGTAATAAAACCGTACTAATACAAGGATATTCAAAATGGTAGCTACTTTAACTTATACCATTATACAGTACTTCATTTTATTCATCACAGCATTCTAACCACTCCTTGCCTTCTTGACATCTTAGCAAAGCTAGTATTCTTCTCCACACAATATGAAGCATTCAGTACTTTCACTTTACAAGTCCATGGATTAATTCTGATCTGATTTTTTCTACCACTACTACCTATAAGCAGTAATTCTGAACTGAGGTTCTCATGCATACAGCCTGCTTTTGCAATACTCAATGTTTTTCTTGATCAGTGAATCTGAAAGGTTTCAATTTACTTGATCCTCATTTAATAATGGAACTCGCACTTCCCCTGTTTGGCCCAAGTGCGAAACTGCCTTTGTTGGCAGTGCTCTCTCCTTGGTGTCTTTTCAATATGGCAAATGTAAAAACAGTTTAAATTGCAGGCACTCATACTGCCCATCAAATTTATTACTTGTTTTTCATGTAGCAATGATGCTACTTAGGCCACCATGAGAAAAGGTGTTTGCGTTCTTTTAAAGAGTTCATTGACTCAAGCGAATTACTAAAATTATTTACTTCTTAATTTCTGAACTTTTAACTTCATGAATGGAATCTTCTACCGTATACTTGACTTATCACTAACTTCAGCTTGACATTCCATATTAATAAAATACTCCTTTTCACCCCTTTCTCCAAAGTTGTTTCACAGAAAAAAGCCAAACTTCTCCAATAGTAAACACATAATATTTTACAAATAATTCACTACAGACTATAAGAGCTAAACGATCATATGTGTGTTTCACAGAATAATACTAACACTGTAAATAACATTTTATCTTATCCAAATGTAAGCAAGATGATTTATGAAACAAATAAAAAGAGACAGCTCCAAAGCAAAAGAGCTTAATCTGGAGCCGAAGGCAAAGGAGAATAAGGAAAATATACACTCAGATAATGCTGAAATTCAATGAAAATTGTTGTATTCTCCACTTCACAATTGTATCACAAAAATAGTAAATGACAGAGGACAGAGTAACTCTATTTATGAAGAAGCCAAAGGTAATACTAAGGCCAAAGGCTGCACTTACAAGAATCCCAGATCAGCGTGCCAAAAGAAGGCTTTGTGGAGGAGTTCAGTTACCTGCAGGTGAAGGCCAATTAAGATACCCTAAAGTATGCAAGAAATCTATACGAGGTCAGTAGATAGGATGGAGAGACTTGAGGGAAATAAGTATCACTCTGTAGTGGAAGCTGAGGGTATACAGGATATTCTACAACACTAACCATTACACTAGATGTTTTTAATGTCTAATATCCTGACTGGGACCTCAAAAAGAAAAAAAAAAA